>JAHWFO010015425.1:4040617-4170979 GCA_023313115.1 Rhysida immarginata | reverse complement strand
CAAACAAACCCACTCCCACAAACAAACAAACATCCTTCTTTATATATATAGAAGAAAGATTTCGAACATTTAAAATTCATACATTTTCCCTCATACGCTCTATGAAATAAAAACCATTTAAGAAAAGAAATGCAATGTTTTTATTTTATTTTTAATTTTAAACTGAAATTACAATTCGCAACAATTTCGATGGACGAGAATCCTGATAGCTAGAATTTCTCGGATCCATCGGGTTGCGGGTTCGAATCGCACTTCAGGCGTTGATATTTCTGTTTGTCAAGATATGTACAAAGAGATACAATAATAAAACTGAAGAAACTCTTCAAACATACCATAATTATCAATTATAAAAGGAAATGAAAAATTCTGCGTCCTGGACTCGAAACAGGGATCACGCCTTTCGCTGGCACCACTCTTATCACGCGAAAGCCGTGGTCCCTTTATCGTTATCTGGCACCACTTACTCCTTCGAGGGAGTTTTGCGCCATCCCTATATCTTAACGACTGCTGTATGATGGTCGCAGCAGCCGGGATCGACGGCTTTACGTGCCCTCCGAAGCACGGGGGGAGATGAAAATTTCCAGGTGGTCACCCAACCTGTAGATTAGCCGCGCCCAAAGTTGCTTAACTCCACCATTGCATTGAGCAAGGCGAGACAATTGGGCTGCGGCTGCCCCCCTAGGAATTATTCTTCCCTTTTCTAGTTTATAATGTATAAAGATAATAATCATGTGAAAGGAGACAAATTCTTTATTAAGGTGAAACGCCAAATATTTAAACAAACCAACGAAACAAAACATCATCATATTCTTCCTTTGTTGTATCTTCTACGCAGAAGTTTCGGAGATACAGATGATCTCATGCGCGGTAGTGGATCTCGGTACATATGGTTTTAGAGATGCATCTCCGTCCATTTGTATAACTGTAAGAAATATGACAGTGAAAAGAAACAGTGGAGAGTACTGAAGAAGTACGGAGTAAATGAAAGACGTTGCACGTCGGATTGAATGAAGCAGTATCAAAACAGTAGTAGTTTAGTATTCAACAGGAATATTAGACAAGGATGCGTGATGTAGATATGTATACATGCATAAGGGAGGTTAGGTTAGGGCATGCGGGTTAAGGCATGCTGTTTTTGTTCTTCTTCTTGTTGTCGTATCCAGAGCGTGGTATTCTATATGGTACTTGTGCTCATAGGTCTTCTTCAAATCACCTTAGCCATTGACAAAGATAACACAATATTTCATTATAAATGTTTTTTAGTACAAGATGATTCAAATTAAAGTAGGCCTATCTCCATTCAGACCCTTGTAGCTGTGTAACCGGTGGGCTGAATGGCTTCAAAGTTGGATGGTATGCTATTCAGGGCATGGGGAAGAGATATTGATAATAATAATGTACCGTTTAACAACCTACCACAGGGGAAAATGTGACGCTACCAAGTCATCGGTAATGGAGGATGTGGATCGTACAAGTTCCTGACAGGACCAAACAAAAGTAATGTAGCTACCGTTATTCAGGACTAATACGTTATATCGAGTTATAGCATGTCCCACAGCAGCACGCAATTGAATGGAAGGAAGACGATGCTGTCCTTCAATTCTACCAGTGAATGAATGCCTCCACGTTAAACAACGCTTTTGAGATAACCCCAAAGCCAAAAATCGGAGAGGGTTAAATTGGATGAACGGAGTGGCCACATTGTTCCCCGAGGTTTCCTCCCTCTTCCTGATCGAACAGCAAAGCTTCCTATTTCCTCTAAACGTTGAACCATGCGTCGCAAGCCACAAGGTGCTAGTGGACCTCGATGCAATGACTTCTGGCGCCGTTACTTTCGTAGCGACGCGGTAGCATTTTCGTTGTTCAGATAAAGCAACTTCAGCAGTAAGGCGGGATCACCATCCTTTAATGCCATTATCTAAATGAGGGTCGCTGTTGTTTTTGGCAGCGCCACATTTCGCCCTGGTGGTCGGTTGGGGAATGACATGTTATTATTATTAATATCTCTTCTTCATGCCCTCAGCCCACCGGTCACCCCGCTATAGAGTTCCGTAATTCTACATTTTTTCCTTAGAATTCAGGTGTCAAAAGCTGTTCGGTTAAAGAAAGTAATCGAATTTTTCGAAAACACGAAAACTGCAGATGAGTTTGCAGTTTAAAATGATGACATTTATTTCATTTTTCCAACCATTTTAATATCAAAATTCTGCATTTTTTTCTGTCCTTTCCACAGTAGAACCTAGTTTACCCATCACTAGATGTATTAAACGTCCTACTAAATTTATTTAATAACGATTGATTTTTTTTATTCCAAATTGGGAATTTTGAATTTTATGGAGCTATAAACTGACGTTTAATATGCATGCTTCTATAAGTAAATCTTCAACAAAAAATTAAAATTTATTTAAATCTTCTTTTTTAAGAACGAATAATTCGATCTCAATTCAAGGGATTGGATGTCAGTGAGACATTTCAAGTTTCAAAAAAGTAAGTCCTTATTTTCTCCTTTTAATTAAAATTAAATTCCTTTTATATAATGGATAAGAACAATGTTAAGTAGAAATCCAATTAAACTATATAATTTCAGAAAATCATATTAAACATATTTTCATTATGATACCATAAATTCATTAAGCCAATCATTCTTCTCCCAGAATAATATTTAAAACAAATTTTAACGGTACGGAGGACATAAATATTTCAGGACTTGGATTTCTTTCCCCCATTTTCTCTTTCCATCTCTTCTTTTTTTAATGCTTGCTGAATGAGGACGGAACCGACTCTAGAGTCTCATTAGAATCCTTCTATTCCTGAGCTGACTATCGCTCTCATATATTGGCAAATGGTTGAGACCCATCCAACACTGCGTTAGCTGACTCTCTCCCAATAAAACCCATCAGCGCCGTCTTCTAAGGCCCCACGATTGATAGACTCGCCCGTGACACTCGTAGACCCTCCTCTCCATCTAAAACCCCGTTCTTTCTCTCTTCCTCAACCCCCACCCCCGCCAATGCCCCCTCCTTGCTTTTGCTCTCGGTTGACAGAATCGGGCTGAAGAGGACGGAGGCAGAGAGACAGAAAGAGAGAGAGAGAGAAAACTAGCTCTCGGCAACTTTGCTTAATTAAAGGCGGCGCTCAGGGTTAACAGACGGTTGGGAAACTCAGAAAATTAGGAGCTTTTTGGACTCTATCTATCGCCAAGGAGTTGCTGGTGGTTTTTAAGCGTTGTTTACGGTCGAAGAAAAAATGAAGGAATGAAAGCCGAATTAGAACAACAGAAGCCAGTCAGGAGGAGAAGACTTAAAAAATCAGTAACTTGGCATATAATAGAAACTTCTTTATATAAAAAAACGGCAAGCTTTATGAAATTTTATATTCATTAAGCGCCCACTTTAACGCTTACTTTAGATTTGTTTTCTCTTATGTACATTTCACTTGAATGGAATTTTAATTTTAAACCTTCAAGATAATGCAAGAAAGCTGGCTATATGTAGTTGGCTTCTGTCCTAGAAATAAGGAAAAAGTTTATAACGTATAAAGATATATCCTAAAGCGATCTGTTATTGACTTATAATTATATACCGTGTGTCTCAAAAGTCGCATGCCAAATGGATTAATTAGTTGCTTTGATTTTGTAGGTGAAATAGTGAAGTAGAGGAATAATGCTGACACCGGAACAACGTGTAGAGCTGATACTTCTTTGTGGAGATCACCACAGAACATCTCGAGAAGCTACAGACGAATTTCATCGCCGGCACCCTGATATTCCCAAGCCCACCAGCTACACTTTTACGCGTGACAGAAGAAAATTTGGATCGTGTGAGACAGTGAATTCGAGTGCATGGAACGATAAGCTTGCGAAGCCGTGTGAACATAAAGTCAACATTCATAAACTTTTCCTATGGCACGCGACTTTTGAGACACACGGTACATGGAGTAGCAGGAGACACAAGATCCTGATATGCCTGATTTGAGCTTACGGACTGATAATCATCTTATTATCGAAATGTAAATCTGTGCAATAAATGTCAACTTTTTGTGGTCAAAGGGATCTAGTGTTCCTGTTTCTGCACGCAATAAGTAACCACAGCCCCAGAGCTTTATTTCAACTTATTTTAGGTATCTACGTGTTTTCTAGTTCGTTGGATTAACAATCATTTATTTTAGTCAGGGTAAATGAGTAATGCGAGAAATCAATACTTAAATCATTTCAAATGTTCAAAATGAACTCTCTGCGCGACAATGCATTGGCGATCTCGTCGGATCTATCTATGACTGCCTAACACTCCTAAAATTCACAGGGTGCTCCTAATTTTCGTCTTCGTCTTCCGCTCTCTGTAAAAAGAACCTAAATATTATGAACAAGAGTGGAATAAACAATGCATTTTAGATATCCCGATACATAAAAAATTTGTTGGGATGGAGAAAGAATCCTTTTATTTCTGCGGCAAAGACTACCTTGTCGTCTTCTTAGACATGTTTAAAACAAATTACCAAAAATTGATGTTAAATTCGGAAGGGGTGTGTGAAGGTGAATTGTCGCTGGAGGTGTAAATTCTATCAGTATAATTTCACTAAATCATCAGTGAATATTTACTTATCCAATTTTCACGAGTGACTGTTTAGTCTACTGCTGATCTTTAGTGAGTGTCATCATTATCATCATCATTGACCATGGGCCCATAGCCCCTTGGAGTCTGATGCCTTTTTCACCAAATCTTTCCAATCTTCTCGATCTTGTGCTGCGGAGTCCGTTTCTGCGATCCGGCTCCGCACCATTCTTTTATATCATCTATTCATTCCCTGTGGGGTCTTCCTCTTTTGTTGGAGCCTTTCATTATTCCAAGGACTATATACATATATTTAACGCTCATGCTCAGTGGCGGCTCGTCCATAGGCACTGCGGCACTGCAGCACTCCCAGTTTTATCTTCGATATCGATAAAATTTAATATAATGTGTCTTTTTTTCTTTAATACTATTCTTATACTTGTATATTGCATGATCCTTAAGCTTAATGTCACTAGCTATTCCCTAGTTCGTGAAAAAATTACAATTTTCTGACGCAGCACCCCCAGAAATTTTAGCTACGAGCCGCCACTGCTCATGCTGTCTTTCATTCTACACATATATCCAAATATTTGAAGTTTTCTTTCTACAACTTTCTGAAATATATTCTCCTTAGTTTGTATTCTTTTGTATAGATCCTCTTTTCTTACTTTATCTTTCCAACTTATCCATAGGAGCTATCTATAATATTTCCTTTCAAATGTTAGAATTTTCGTCATCCACACTTTTTTCATTGTCCAGGTTTCGCATCCATAAAGCATCCCACTAAAGACACAAGTTTCAAGAATATTCAGTTTTATGTTCATACTTATTTCTTTGATGTTTTATATCTTTTCCATAGCTTTTAATCTTGAATTTGCTTTGGCTGTTCTGGGTTTTATTTCCTTGCCCCCATCTAGGTCATAAGTTAATCGTTTTCCCAGGTAGGTGAAATTGTCAACAGTCTCTATTTTTTTTGCCGGCAATCATAATATCGTTCTTATGATCATTCTTATGCTTTAGCCCTCCCAATATAAGTATTTTGGTCTTTACAAAATTAATTTCTCTCTCCCCTTCTTCACTTACTTTGTTTAATGTCTTTTTGAGCTTCCTCACTTTCTTCTATGATAGCAATATCCTCAGCAAATTTCAAATTATTAATTTGTTTTCCATGTATGCTTACTCACCCTATTTCATTTTTTATACAATCCATCATTCTTTCTAAATATATAATAAACAATTATGGAGAAATAAGGTCTCCTTCTCTTGTTCCTCTTTGTGTTCTGAACCATCTGATCGAAGGTTCGAACAGCAGTTTCAGCATGTTCATTTATGTCTCTTAAAAAGCCTTATAATTTAGTGAGTGTGCTAGATGGAATTTCAAATTCAATTTTCGGCCTTGTATGCTGAGAAAGACAACCAAATTAAAAATTACGTAATGATAGTTATTTATAAAAACTAAATATTTGGTGGTTTTTTTTAATGTATGTTAACCATGAAATTCTTTCTTAATGTCGGCAATAATTTTGCAATATAATGTCAGTTAGGCTCTCTGCTGAAGAGAAGGGGGTGGTTAGGTTGGTGTCTTCCCCACATTGAGGAGCGATAGCGACAAGGACAAATTAAACATTTAAATGGAATTATATAAGTTTAGTAAGGCGTCGGGCTACATTTTGCACCCATCACATCCTCTACTCGCCTAAGAAGACTTTCCAAAAGTTTCTGGAAGGTTACGACTGAATAATTTTTCCACGCCTCGTTTAAAACAGCTGCCAACTCGAACCTTGTTGTTGGGCAAAGTGGACGGGCACGAAGATAGCATTCTAAGTCATTCCATTGAGTTGAGGCCGGGATTTTGTGAAGGCCAATCAAGTTCTTCCATGCTCTTTTCATCGAACCATAAAATTACAGACTTGATTTGTGATGGGAGAATGATCGTGTTGATAAACAAAAAGACCCATGGCAAATAGAAACGGAATTATCTAGAACGTCAAGGTGAACTTCGAAATCTATAGAAAGGGTAAAAAAGAATAGAGTTAGGATGGTATCGCAAAATGGAACTAGAAATGGCATAAATGGGAGATAAGAGAACCCTCGAAAAGATGATGCGATTCAAACCTGATGGAGAATAACGGTAAAGTAGGTCATTCCAATAGAAACATTTACACATAATGAGACTACCACAACATATTTAACAGTTGCCACAATACAGTCATCGGCCTCGGTGGCTCAGTGGCTGCGTGATCGCCTCCGATGCCCGAGGACGACGAGGATTTTTTTCAGGGGGAAAATCCTGAGATCACGCACTTCCTTCGGAAGGGAAGTAAAGCCGTTGGTCCCGTGTAGTCGTTTGCCGGCTGCACGTTAAAGAACCCTTGCGAGGCAAAATTTGCGGCCCCTATAACGCCGTTCTGAAATGACCATGGCAATTGAAAAGGACGTTAATACCAAACAAACCAAACCAAACCAAACCAACCACAATACAGTCAGGCATATAACGTTCGGCGGGTCTCTTCTATATCCATATGCGGCCGTCAGACTGACAAATTGTGTAGCGAGGTTCATCGCTCCATGCAACACGTTGCGGTGAGCTTTAATCCTATCTACAAGTATAATTGCTCTTTAGTCCTATTGCAATGAGTTTTACAAAACGTTAATCCTTCTCCAGCATTGGTGTTTGTAATCCTAAATTTGTGGGCAGTACATCTCCCATGGCGGTCCATCTCTCAATTCCCATCGAATAGTCCTGGTGCTAACGACAGTTTCTGATATTTACGAGAATAATTCTCGTAATCAAATTCCTTTGCGATTCTGCCGCAGACTGAAGTCGATTATCGCGGATAGTTGCTCTGCAGAAAGTTTATGAACTCTGTCAATGAGTTTCTAAAATCTATCATAACGCTGTTTACCAACTGTTGTACCTTTGTGTTTCCACTTTACAGTAGCATTACATCGAACATTTGGTTATGCCACCGAAAATTGACAATATTGGGAGGGCTACATAACATTTCTTTCCGACGTCAAATTCAGCTATTCCAAAATTATGAAAGGATGCAAGAAGCGAGGCTTCATAGTTTCCAAGAAAGGGGTATCAAGTGTACTATAATAACATTGGCAAAACCAGAAGCGGCGCCATTCCTAAGGGTAAAAAGCAAGCACATCCGAGACCATCCATTAACTGTAATCCTGATGTCGTCCGGAAAGTTCGGACTCTCGTAATCGGATGTAACCCATCAACACAATTGGCCATTACACAGAAGGAAGGAACATCTGTGTATATGGTAAACACAATTTCAATCGTGATTTACAACTGAAGAAGCGACACAAGGAGAAGTCATGTTCATAAGTTGTTACCGCGCCATGTTGAAGCGACGGATCAACTGCCGTAAACTATATGAACGATACCTGGCGAAGGAAAAGTGGAAATAAGTGGTCACACTAGATGAGGCTATGTTAATTTAAGCGACTGCAACAAGAGCCGAGCCATTTTTTTTACCGTCCAAGTGGTTCTAAGTACTTCAGAAAATGGTGCCATGAATGCAAGGAAATATTTTCAAAAGGTTTCATGATCGTGGCGGGACACAGCTACAACGGCAAGTTAAATTTAACACAGAGTTGAGTCAAAGGCCAAAGTCAACGCCATGTACTATCAGAATAACTTCCTAACTCCCATATTTAACCGTGACATCTCCGGTTTGTACGGTACAGAAGTAAACAAGGTATGGCTGTACCAAGACAAGGCGTGAAGTCACACTGCCGCGCCAATTCACCTTTTCCTGAAACGCATGCAAGAAGAAACCAGAATTCGCTCCATTCCATTCAGCGACATACTCGTTAAGTCGATGGGTTTTTGTGGCTTTTGGCCTACTTAAATGAGCCCTCGGAAAGAAACGACCAGTGGAGGTCTTTGGAAAGCGTGTCAACAGGAGTGGTTACGAATTGATCTTGGTGTTCTGCGTTCCAGCTTCCTGCAGTGGAAACTCTGATGCAAGACTATAGCAACGATGCATGGCTACCAGACTGAACACACTCGATGGTGGCGAAAGAGGTTTTCCACCTGTTCTGGGCCTCATGTAACTTCTAACACTAAATCCCTAACAACCCTCTGAGCTACTGTCAGGGCTTAATCGAACCTTGTTTGATTTCTTTGGAGGAAAAACTCCAATAATTAGGTAAAATTTTACCTTTCATTTGTTACATTTTCATTAATGATCCACTTAATAATATTCATAATCAATAAGAGCTATATTTCACATCTTTAATGTACCTATAATGTATTGCATTATTATTTGTCTGAATCACTCATCATTTTCTTTTCTTTACCTTATAAGACATTTTCATTTCCTTCTTTTTAATAAAAAAAGTATTGGTAAATTTGATATATGAATTGTGATTTAATTTTTTCCCTTTCCACTTATACCAAGACGCCTTGAAATGATTTCTATTTTTATTATTGAAAAAATGTGCTTGTGTCAAGGGGTTTCCTGCAAATCGCTTTTTCTTTTCTCGTTTTCGACCCCATTTTCCGCCATCGCATGTTTCTCGCATTTCGATTTTCAAATAGAATTTGGATAAAATTGTCGACGCGATATAGCTTGGAGAAAGATAAATTTCACCCTTACTAGTTTTCAGACTTTTTCGGGAATAACTCGTCACTTCCTTTCCTAATACAGATAGTTCTCCTTCACCTTTTCATTTCAAATGCCCTTGCTTTCCCATCCTACTCTCTCTCTCTCTCTCTCTCTCGCACACACGCACACTCACATTCACAAACACAAACAGAGGCAAACACCTCTTCTCTCTTTCTCTCTCTCACGTGTCGCTGCTGTCGTGAGCAGCTGACGTCAAAAACCACCTTCTATTGACATGTTCAAGAGTAGATGGCTTTCTGTTTATCATCCTTAGGCTACGGATATCTTCAAATATAAATACTAGAGATTCGTATGCAAAAGACAACTATCCGTCTTTTATGAAAACAAGCTTTATAATTTGTTGTTTCTGTGTTAAATTAACTGGTTAGCTTCGAATTGGATTTCAACGACAACAACTTTTTAAGGATTTTTTTTTTTAAATTTGGTATATTGTTTTTTTATTATTTGCATTTAAATATACTACACTATATTAATTCCCTAGAGAATCCAAACTAAGATAAGTCGTTTGTAATTGAGATGTAAAAATATTTAAAAATATTTGAAAAAGAACTAACAATCGAACAAGATTAATGATATGTGGGCTATTTATACAGGGTTTTTATTCTAAATTATTTATCTAAAGGCACCATTTAATCACTTCAAAATAGCATGCACAAGTTTCGTGCTCATCATCTAATTTTAAATTTAGACCGCTATATATCAGTAAGGAGGCTAATGATGATGATGCGGTAATCCCTTTGAAGAAAGCAGTTTGTGGATGAAAGGAATCAAAGGAGCATGCCAAAACTTTTCATACACGTAGAGGGATTATAGAAATAGAAGATCACGGTGAAGCAAAAGGCCTCAACAGAACAGATTTAAAAAATTTTTAAATTATTATAAACAGGGTTACAAGAGGGAAGCGTCTTCGAATGAAATTTATCCATGTTTTGGAAAAGATAGCAAAGTTTACTAGTTATGAAATACGGCTATAATCATTGACATGGGTGCTCAAAATAAAAACCTTTAAGGAATAAATATGAAGCACATTCTAAATAGATTGGATAAACACGTGTGAGCAATAAATAATTTTGTTATTGAAATCGAAATATCTCAATTGTCCAGGCACCAAGTTTTTGGAAATTATGTAATAAATGACAACCATTTTCATTATTAATTTTTAAAAATATATTTCAATAAATTTACTTCCTCGAGAAATGTATATAAGTCTATTTGAATTGTTATTGCATCAAAATTTTCGTTAAAAATTCTGTTGTATAATTCGTCCACTCCTTAAAACCCGCTGCTGTTGTGCTTCCCTGCACAGCTTCAGGTATTTTAAGTGAAGATTCATGATAATTCAGTCATTTCGTTCTCCCGATTACTACGTCTCATGGTATATGAAAAAGAAAGTAAATTTTTAATTCTGCATCAGCATATTTTTATTTTAGATTTAAATTTTTAAAGTAATTTGAGGTATCATTGTATTCTCGATGCTGTGGTAATGAAAATATTTCATGAATGCCTAACTCGATACCACAGTATACCATCTGGGCCATACGGATACGGTATAGCGAGGCGTCTCCAATTGTCCTAAAGACTACAAAGTAGTCAATGTGGAGGCCTAATGATAGGGCAGGCATCGGACTCTACATTGATTACCTTGTAATCCTTAGGACACTTGCAGACAGCCTTGCTGTGCTGTGATACTCTTGTTCCTGTGGGTTCGAACTCAGGTCCCGGAATTTTCCTTTAACATATGTTGGAGCATTAACTCCAATTCTAATTTATTACTTTCTTACAGTCTGGGATATAGAGTCAAATAAACATTAACTCAAAGACTGCCAATTATCATTGTTACGATTAAAAAACAAAAATTGTAAGTAAATATAAATTGAACAAAATTAATTATGTTTGTTCAATTTATATTTGAATTGGCCTTCAAGTTAACCAAGTATGTTTCAATTACTGATATCTGTATAAAGTATAAGATACCTGCACTAGACAGTATTCGGAAGATTAGCCAATGCCTTGCGAATGGATTATCACTCGGTGGCTTATGTTAGACAATGGCTATGCGAGGGAAATAACTGCCGAAGGAGTAGATATGGACAGATACAAGCACCGATAAGAACATCTAAATATCGAAATCAACGCTTTCCCTATAATGCAATACAATATTGTAATGATCTTCCATTGGAAATATGTACACTGGCTATATATTGCAAAGACAATTAGATATTTATTATGCAGATGGAAACAATGGAATGTAATCTCTAGCTATGGATGATATTTAATGTGGTTTTAAGTCTTAATCTAAATGTTTTAATACACCTTAAGGCGTGCTCTACAATTATAATTAAACCCAAACTATTAAAGTTCAAAAATGTATTGTAAAAGGTATTTATAATGTGACCAGAGGCGAAATTTTCATTCTATACATCCTTAGATTTTTCTAATCTATTAATTATTTTACTTCAAATCTGTTATAATTATCAAATGTTAACTGCCATTTACTATAATGTTAACGAACTTTTTAAGCAATGCTAGAAGACATGATTTTATAAGACTTTCCCGTGATCAACTTTTTACATTTTTTCGTTAAAATTTCTGAACAGTCATTAGGCCGAGACTACGGAGAGTCACTGTCTTCAGGCATCAGGACAATTTGTTCAATGGGAGTAGAGTTTGAATGATGAAG
This sequence comes from Rhysida immarginata, assembly GCA_023313115.1. Lineage (NCBI taxonomy): Eukaryota > Metazoa > Arthropoda > Chilopoda > Scolopendromorpha > Scolopendridae > Rhysida > Rhysida immarginata. The sequence continues at coordinate 4,159,100 of JAHWFO010015425.1, read as the reverse complement.
CTCAAAGAGCCCTCCTATGTTTTACGACTAGAAGTCCCTTTCTGCCTTTTTCTATCGATCTTCCTTAAGTCCACAGAAAACTCAGCTTCCTTCTCCCCTCACACCATCTTCTTCTCTTCAATGGATTTCTATTGTCTTTCCCCCATTTCCTCTTGCTCTCATCCAACATCCCCTCACGTTCATCTTTTTGATATTTCTGTGCATCTTTCTCCTTAATTCGTCTAATTAAACAAGCGCCTCTCTAGGGTAATTGCATTTGTTTTGTTTTCATTTTCATTATGATTGGTTAAGACCAGTGGTAATTGGTGTTACTTATTCTGAATGTGAAGATTATTTCCATCATTGTGCATTGTTCTATCATATCTGTGAAAATATTAAAGAAATGTACGAATTATTATTTATTAGGTTCATATACAATATATAAGTTAATACGAAGTTAATATTACAAACACTTTATTTTTTGGAACATTAAGATATTGGAAGTTTATCAATGCCACTTTCTAGTGGATTATGACATTAAGCTTATTTAATGTAGAGCGCATATCACTTACAAGGGAATCCCTCGAACATATATGTCACAGATTTCACCAAATTGAAATATGTTACTCATCTGAAGTACTATAGATGCTTGCAAAATAAGAGAGTGCGAAATTGTGTTTCTTTCAAAATAAACCGCGAAAACGAAAAAATTTCAGCATACATAGCCATACAAGGACTCCATTGTTAAAGCGGTTAGGCTATGTGGGGTTCCCTCGTTAGTTAAAATTATATTACAAGGTAGGAAAACATTCTGCATTTGAGCTAATTACCAATTTAGCCACCCTAATATTTTAATATTAGGTCCTGCATCCCATATTTCCTGTTATATCTCTTGAACAAAGAAATGCATCAATGAGTCATTCATTCTACATGAAATGAAAAACTTAAAAAAAAAGCCTACGTTTTTATAAAAGGTTCAAACTTTTTTAACATATACCCTACATCAAAGTAAATAACCCTACAGGGTTAATTTTGGTCTAAGATAATTTCTTACAAAACTATTTGCATTTAAATTTACAGATATTGGCCAGTTAAGGTGTTTTATGAACACATGATTCTCTGAAATTATACATCGTACATGCTTAATTCTAGCTCATTTTAAAGCTTAAAATATGGGCTTTTAAACTATATAATTCTAAATATAATTGAAATTAAAAAAACGTATATTTAACATGATTTCAACATTAATTTTGAAAATATTAAGTTAAAACAACACATTAAAAATGCTATAAAAATACTAGCATATATTTCTTTAGGTTTGTTCTAATGGCCATCCACGTTTCAAAGTGGAATTCCTTTTAGAAGTATATAAAGTAAATGTGAAATAATGTAATTTAAATAAAAATGTTAACTGATTATTACGTGCTCGTCGCTTCAAGACGTTGCCCGAGTCATTATTGTATCAAATGTCTTCGTAAGTAATTTAATACTGACTGAACTATTTGGAATTCCATCCTGTAATTTCGCAGTGTTATGCAATAGATATGAGGGAATTAAATTGCATTTTTTGAAATAATTTTAGAGCATTGTTTTTAGGTTAATATAAAATTGTATAAAATTAAAATGCATTTTCCCTCATATTTTATTTCTTACTCCATGAAGTAAATTAAGGGAAAAAAGAATTAGCGTTAGCTTCAATTTGGCATATACGACAATTCCCTACGACGAATATAACCAGAGATGATTTTAAATGACGACAATTCCCTACGACGTTTTAAATGATGAGATGCCAGAAATTTTGATTAGTTTATAATTAAAAAGGACTAAAATATATTTTATCTGATAAACGAAACTATGCATGCCTTATATTTTATCCACTAGAATACAATGATAGAGTTTGAGAAAAACCCGAGACCCTTTGTCAATTATCACCTGATTTTATGCGATTTGACATGGAATGACTCCAATACAGAATTGTTACTATACAGGGTGTTTCAAAATTATGTACAATAAATTTAGTGACATATTCTTCAGGTCAAAAGAAGACGAAAATGTTCTATAAGCACTTTGTCTGGAAACGATTTGTTTGCGAGTAATCCAATATCATACAGTAGGGAAGCACGGTAGTTAGCGGACGATATTTCAGCAGTTCCAGCGTTTCGACCCAACACTAGGTTGAGTGGTTTGTTCCATTTAAACCTACTTTAGGGTTGTTCCATTAGTTGTGTACGGTTGTTTCCATTACTTTAGTTTCACTACTGTACATCCTCTAGGAATATCAATTTCAGAACGTTTGGGGGCTTTGACATACGCATTACGATTTACGTAAAAAAAAAAGTCATGTACACGTATTCCAGTGCAGAATACACTGACATGCACCTAATGTATGGTCTTGCGGACGGAAATGCTGTGGAAGCAAGAAGACTCTACCAAAACGCTTTCCGAATAGAAGTTTGCCAAATAACCGAAAATTTGTATCTGTCGACAAACATTTGAGGGAGCGTGGCTCCTTTGGCCGTCAAACAGGACAAGGGCGGCCTGTAGCACATTCTCCGGATGAGGAGGATGTGATAACTGATATCATACATGATGAACCACAGACAAGCACCCGTCGTATTTCTTCCATGGTACACATTCCGCACTCATCTGTTTGGCGCATTCTTCACCGTCAACTTTTGCATCCATACTACCTGCAACTGGTTCAGGCACTGAACCCAACGGACTATCCACACCGACAACGATTTTGCCAATGGATACAAGGTCGTCATGCTGCAGACCCTAGTTGTCTCAGCCAGATACTTTTCACGGACGAAGCAACCTTCACCCGGACAGGAATCGTAAATTCTCACAACCAGCACCCGCATGTTACCAGAGCTCGAGCGCATCAAGAGCGTTTCTCAGTAAACATTTGGCGTGGAATTATCGGAAATAACTTAATTGGCCCTTATGTGTTGCCGCCACGATTGACTGGGCGAACGTATCTTTTGTTTCTGCAGAATGCATTGCCAGAATTACTGGAAGATGTTCCTCTTTTGATAAGATCTAACATGTGGTTCATGCATGATGGCGCTCCAGCACATTTCAGCCATGTTGTGCGAGCACACCTTCATGCTGCATACACGAATCCAGCCTGGCCTGCAAGATCACCCGATCTTAATCCCTTGGACTTTTTTCTGTGGGGTCATGTGAAAACGATCGTCTACAGCACAGAAGTTCCTAACATTATGGATCTGCGACAACGAATTGAAAATGCATGCCAAACAGTTCGTAATGCTGGCGACGAACTCTTCCATGACATCAGACGGTCACTCATGCAACGAGCCGAAGCGTGCGTGCGATCTGGTGGCGGGCACTTTGAACAATTCCTGTAATTTGGAGCCACGGGTTTAGTTGGCTGTATCGCGTAAATAAATCGTTTCCAGACAAAGTGCTATAGAACATTTTCGCCTTCTTTTGACCTGAAGAATATATCACTAAATTTATTGTACATAATTTTGAAACACCCTGTATATAGTACAATGTGTTCATAATTCAAGTTCACATTTCAAATTTGCATGGTGTTTATCGAGACTATGGAATATTTTATTTTGGTAAATAGGAAAAACAATTTTTTCTTACTCGCCAATATGCGACATAATAGGCGCTGTGATTTTGAAATACGCTATCAAAATTTCAAATGTTTAAATTTGCATTTGAAAAGAAGACACATTTCTCATTTATTGTAATTTTCTTATTGTTTTTCCTTTTTTGTTAAAATATTTTCCCAATCATTGTTCTGTGTTTCTCTTCTTAAAATCAGCCAAACGGGAGCGGCGAGTTGGATGCGAGCATTATTTGTTCCCTCTGAATGACCTGATAGGACGAGTCACTCCATGTTCTCTTATAAATAACTCCCACTTCACGCTATAACTTAGCCAAGCCAGTGTTTGGAATTTGTGGCTTGCTCTATTCCCCCCGCTGGTTACTTCATTATTGCAGTGGATCCGAGGTTGCACGATCCTTTTTTCAAGGGGCGTTTGTTATATAATAAAAATAATTAGAAAATTATTCTGTCTCAGAATCAGCTGAATGATTGTGTCCATCATCAATTCAAGCTGGCGTTTTGCTTCAGATATCGAATGGGAAGATAGAGTTCGGTAACGGCAAAACGGCAACGGACGGACAAATGGATGCACACTATGAAACATAATGAAATTTGACTACACTGAAATTTCATAAGTAGATGTCTCTAGGCAGATCCTTCTTTAATATAAAAAATATTAGATTTGTCCAGATTTGCAAAACCTGTTTGAACTTATGGGATCCATATGTTTTATAGTTATGTGAAGAAGTGAAAGTGCGAATGTGGTTGCATGAAGGCAGGACCGAAATTAATATGAAGTTTAAACAAGATTTTATGGTTCGTAAACGGAAAACTTTTCAAAAAATATTTTTCTTCACTTTATTTTCCATTATAAAATTGAACACTGTTGAAAGAAAAAGGCCTCATGCTCCTAATGTCTCAGGGGACGGAGCTTCAGGTGCCTAACTTCCATTATTGGGAACGCAAAGCCGCAATTTGCCTTACTGAAAATTTTAATTATTAAGATGCGGAAGCATGGAATTCCTTAATGGCTTTGCCATGTCCGCCTATACCCTTCCTATCTCCGAAAACGTTTGACCTAGAAAGGGGAAACTTGGTATGCAGCTTTCTAGGCAAGACTTAAATTAGGGGAGACCGGGGCAGGTTTACACACTTTTTATTAATTATTATTATATATCCTAATATATATTATTAATAATATCCTAAATTACTTGTCTACCCGATTAACAGTGGCGTCCCTCAGGGTTCTCCTCTGGGACCGTTCAACACCTCCTAAAGAGAAAGCCTCTGCACGGAAACCGTCATACATTGTTACATCATCATAGTAGTGCAAATTCAGGGCTTATTATTGGTAGAAATACGAATAACAATGCCCTACTTAGATGATGCAACAATGTATGACGTTTCCGTGCACAGGCTTTCTCTTTAGGAGGTGTTGGACCGTTACTGTTTAATATTTTTATAGCTGATTTACCATACTTATTAAAGTGTTTACCTATAAAAGTACTCATGTATGCAGACGATATTAAGCTATATTATTCGATTTCTAATTGGTCCTGCTGTGAGGATCTTCAAAATGGTCTCTCTCTAGTATTTCATTGGGCGACAAATAATGGTTTAGAGCTTAATGCTCAAAAATCTTTTGTAGTCTCGTTTAATCGAAAAACTGCACCGTTTCTTTTTGATTACTATTTGGGACTTAGTGTTCTTGTTGGAAAGAATGTTATTAAAGACCTTGGAGTTTTGTTTTCTGGGAATTGTTCATTTATTAAACATTTCCAGGATCTTAATTCAGACATTTCTCGCCGGCTTGGTCTTTTAAAACGATTAACGTATTACTTTGCTGATGGTAACACTTTCATTCTCTTGTACAAAGCATTTGTTGTCCCCAAATTACTGTCTTGTGCTTTGATTTGGTTCGGGGGCAATAAGCAGGCTCTTGCTTTTCTACAACGTATATTTTTTAACTTTTATCGTTTTTTATGCAAGCGTTTTAAGTGTCAAAATAGTTTTTTTCCTAATCAGGACATTTTTAATATTAACATTATTTTAACTAGGAAACTTTTTTAATCTTTTAAATAATATTTTTCATGAGAGGTTAAATATTCACTCTCTTTTTCATCTTTACAATTTTCATAATTTAAAAAAAGACTAGAAATGGCTTTAGATTAAAAGCTGCGCTAAAATTTAGATCTAATCTTGTTTATATTAATCCAATTTGTAAACTTATCAATAATTATTTATCCTATTTTGATCATATGGATTTGACTTTATCTAAGGATAAACATTTTTCGATTTTTTTCTTAACTTTGTGTTTTGTGTTCTTTGTGGGGAACCCAAAACCTCATTGTTTTTATTTTTCCTTGTTTGTTCCTTAACTGTTTTTTTTTTTTTTTATTTTTGTCCTTGTCTTGTGTAGTCTTTTTCTTCTCCCGTCCTTTGTCTCTTATTCATGATTTCATTTTTAATTTCTCCTTGTTGCTCTTATTAATTTTTCTTTTAGTAATCTTTTATTAATATTTTTTTTCTTTTATATGTTTTTTCATTAACCCCGTTTTGGGCTTTTGGCCTGTTGGGGGGGCAACTTGGGGTTTTTCCCTCCGGTTTATCTGGTGGGATATTCCCTGCTGTTGTCACATTATTATTTATTTATTTATTTATTTATTTATTTATTTATTTATTTATTTATAATTATTATCATTATATATTTAGTAATAAATCTACTTCACTCAATTTTCATATCCATTCACTAGTACCTTAAATTTGTTTATTTTCAAATTAAAAATATTTTTGGAGGTAATTTCACCTGCGTAAACTTTTCCCGTAGCCTGGGCAGTATTACACAATGCTTAGAGTATGTTTCCACACATTAACTATAATGAATGGATATTTAGAAATAAAATTCAAATAATTTGCAACATTTATTACTTCGTTTACTTCACTGAGTACAAATGAGTCAGGATACCCAGATTTCAAATACAGGACACAAATACAAATATTACCAAATAAAAATTTACAGGATACAAAACATACTGAATAACCTGTTGTAATACAGTAATCATTTGCCTGTCTCTTACACTCTGTCTTGTATCCACTGTTCTCCTGGTTTTAACTTTTTATATGGCCTCAAACATTGTGTAAATTTGCCCCATCGTCATGTTTTGGTTAAAACTGAGTCTTAAGTTTTGTTCATAAGGTTAAAAATCAACTCAATAACTTAAAATAACCGCAAAAGAACAGTCTAACATGATAAGCAATAATGAGTTATGATGATCTAATCGTACAAATCCCTTTAAGTGCCAATACATTAATGCGAAAATTTACGTACCAGAAGAAAAATTACAAAAAGTTATCTATTTCACTGTTCTTACACGCGACTGACTCCAGACTACTTGGAGGGTACATGGCGGTTGTAACGCTTCTACTCGACTCGAAGGCGGTGCGCCCCAACCAATGGTAAGTGAACTATAGGAAATGTGTAACCTACCCCTGTACCTAACCTCCCCTGGTCTCCCCTACTCTGAAGTTTGGGCTAGAATTAAGGGGACCAATTTTATTAACTCAAGCTTCCACTACTTTACTACTCCCGTGGTCGATTTTAACACCACCTGAATATGTTGTAAGTTAACCAATTACAGAGGTGTCCTTCCTCAACAATTTTTATTCTATCGTCACCATTTTGGCTATATATCGGTTACATATAAACAGAAAACTTAATTTATTGCTAGCGATAATGTCAGGATTTTTTTATCTCGTGTGGTAAATGATTAAAGAGCGCGAAGCTTACTAACAGTTGGAATTATCATGAAATGTCGGATTTGGTAGTGAAATTTCAAACAATAGTAAATAATTGTAGTAATTGTTGAACCTTTTCTCTGACAAAAAAGGCCCAAATGCCTAAAATCTGTAGTCGGGGGAGATGTCTGGGGAGTACGGTTGGTGAGGAAGAGTCTCATAGTACAAGTTGTGTAATTTTCAGAGTGTTCTTCTTGACACGTGTTGTGCTTCATCTCTGTTGATCAATCTAGGGCCAAGATTTTAGGCCACTTAACTCGCAGTCTTTGATACACTGCATTCAGTTGTGTGCAGTATTTTTCTGCATTAACGGTTTCACAGTGTATAATGCTAGCTGCGCATCACAAACAGTGACCATTATCTTCTTCGAATGAAGAATTGGTTTCGGCAAGAGTTTTGGGGCGTCATCGACATCTAGTCATTGTGCAAACGACGATTTTGAAATATCCATTTTTCTTCACATGTCAAAACTCTGCATTTCTGTTCCGGGAGCTTCCAGTCGACTCTGCGTGTCTTTTCAGTGAGTCACGGGAAATCCAGGTACCTGCAAGGAGACATGAGATGTTCGAATAAAAGCAGCTTTCCGAACGCAGTGTTCACTCTCGAGTAGTGGACACCTAATTTATCGGCCACGTCCTTTACAGTTTAGCGAGGTCAGGCTTCACTATCGTTCGCAGCTTTATCGTTAGCGAAGGCTAGTGCTAATTCGTTTTCAAGAGCCATTACGCAGGGTCGGAATTTTTGGTACCACCGCTGAATGAGTCGTTCATTTACTGTGTCATCTTCAAATGCTTTATTGATGTTTTTCGCTGCCTCGACTGAATTGTGGTCAAGTTTGAGCTCATAAAGGGAAATGATCCATATTTGACTTGCTTTTAGTATGTCTCTATACATGTATTATCCCACTACAAGCTAGCACTCAAATATTTAAACTTTATCTATTCTCGCGGTGTTTACAATATGAGAATTACTTTATCCTCAAAACCAACATTTCATGTGCAACAATACAATAGTAATAATGAAAACAATGTATTCTTTCGTAGACATGTCCACTGGCTTGTATCACGCTCGCTCGTGCAATATAGAACGACCGAGGAGTAGAAATAATCTTCTTTAAGTTCTTACCGGATTTTTGGAAATTGAAGCTAATTCTGATGAATGGAAAATTAAAGAAGTGAACACATGTTTTATAATAAAGCGTGTGGATCATTAAATCTTATAATTTTCTTAGCAGTAGAAGCTACTTGGTTAGCATATACTTAGTAGCAACGTTGAATCTATGATTTGGATCATTGGGAATGGTGTCACTTCATTCATACGAAATCGCTGTCCTGCGGCTTTAACGACGTGGCCATCGGAATTCGAAGCACTCTTCTCAATTCGTGCATCAAACAGCGCTACAGCTTTCTCTGTTCCCTTTTCGGAGCGATTCTGGGACGAGAATTGTAATAATAATAATTTAGTACTCTTAAAACTACGATTTTAAACCAACAGGACGACTTTAAATTTAGTAGCGGGCACCTTTTCTGGTTCTAAGTCAATCATTACTTCGTTGACGTCTTGAAATTTATTCTTCTTCGTAACTTGCCTCAGAGTCTTATTAGAAGCCTCTCTCGTCTGTTTCTCCTTGACTTTCTTTAAAACTGCTCGACAGCTGTAATTTTCCGCCTTTTAATTTGCATATCCAATTACTTACTCCGTCTTCGGGAGGAATTTCGATGTTGTTTATGTTTGTAAACAGACGACTGGTCGTACATCTAGCTCTGCGCGATCGCCGCCTATTTATCTGACGGATATATAGGTAATTCGATTTGTAGCTCCTAGTGGCGACATTTTACGTACGATTAATGCAGGGTAGCCCAAAAAACTTACTCACTTTGAAGGCTGATAACAGTTTTATTAATGAACATATTATAATAATATTTTAACAAATTCATATTGGCATAATGCAGAAACATTTCCAAATATAAATTATGCAATAAGGAATTTACATTATTCATTGGAAAGGGTATTGCTACCTTTCTCTTTCATCACCAAATATAAGGGTTAATGATGTTGAAAACGACAGATTGCAAAATTGGCTATGAGATTTGAGTTATCTCTCTTCAGATGGAGTTTTTCCGGTCACAAAGAATTGTTTATCTGATAAGTCTGGGGATCGAAGAGGCCACGCTATTGGAACAATTCGACCATTCAATCTGTCTTCAGTAAAACAGAAAGCAAGGAATGTTTACAGGGATGATTATGCGTGGCGACGCGCCATCATGTTGGAATGGTACATTTCCCAAAATGCCTGGTTGCCTAATGTGAGGAATAACATGAGCCTGTAAATCCATAAGTAGTGGGCACCTGTGAATTTCGAAAACACATATCGTTTTATTGTTCGAAGAAAATCGGTCCAATAATGAAGCTTGCAGTGAAGCCACGTCACACGAGTATAGAGGAATTTCATGGTAGGCATACGGAATGCTGGAGCTCCATATACCTCATTTGCATATTTTATGATTATATACACATTATAGCAATATGAAATCATTATAATCTTTTCATTAACATAACCGTTATCAGCTCTCAAAGTGAGTAAGTTTTTTTTGGGCCACCCTGTATCCATATAATCTATCGGCAACATGGCAAAACACAGATAGATGCCAGCCAACATTATAGACGAAAAGACTATGCTGATTATGTGAAATCATTGGTAACTCAAATTGATTATTCTTATCTTGCATCTCTTTTCTTTGAGCATATGAAAAGCAGCAGAGGTTTGAGCATATGAAATAAAATAATTATTACACTACTGTCACGTGTAAAATAACTACGCAGTGGAAGTGAGCTAAATGAATAACATAGGTAGCAATGTAGACATATTATTTGATAGATTTATTAAAAAAAAAAAACAACAAAGGTTACATCATGAAAAAAATCCAATGTAACAAAAAAAAGAATGGGCGTCCTCTAACACGAGGAATCACCCTTAATCCGGAGGGGAATATCTCCTTACAATTTGAATGATACTAAAAGGAAAGTTCCAGAACTTCTTGCTGGTAGTCCTACCTCCAAAACAGTCTAATAACGGCAAGTGAACTAATGCCACTCTTTAAGCTATCTGACAAAAAGATAGCCGGGATCAAGCGCAGAACGCGCAATAAAGATCCGGTAGGAAGCTGGCCCTTCTTAGGGACTGACCTTCCTGGACTGATTTGCGGGTTGAAAAACGAGGAGCCCGTACTGAGCAACCTCTCGTATCTAAAGCGGAGACGCACCGCGTTCGTTGAGAGGCCAGCTAAAAACTGAACCTGCAAAATAAGCAAAGAAACAGAATCTTAGCGACAAAAGGATGAGTATGAAGCCAGATAGAGACGCTGCACGAGAGGACGTGACGCGTCATAAGGCTTAAGAGAAAAGTAATTCAGGAGATAAAACAAACACGTAAACCAGCTTACCTACGACTGCTGTAGCAGGCGCCTAAATCCTCTTCAAGGTACGCCGTTAAGCCCCACGGGGCGATTAAGGTCCAGAAGCCTCGTGTTTGCTGGGCCAGATCCTCGTCCCACGTTGCGGACTTAATCAGCGACGAACTGGGGAAGCCCGCTACCAACACCAGGTTGGAAGCATAGACCGGCGACGGAGGTTTCCCAATTTGCCAGACGCACCGCCGACGAAACTCTGCTGCCAATGTTGCCAGATACGCTTCGTCCCACGCCGAACACAAGAAATGTGGCTTCTCTCGGACGTAGAATGCACGGAGGGATTCGTCTTTACTTTCGCTGGGCACGAGAAGCTCCCCTCGCGCCAGCCGGTCGGGTTGAGTCGAACAAGCTGTCGAAAATAAATAGAAACAGTCACAGTTACTTATACCCGAGGAAGGAAGCAACGCATTTGCAACACTCTTCTTTTCGGGCTCGGAGGCGGCCACGACGTTCGAGCTGCAGACGCGGGGAGAGCCGTCGGTTTTCCCGAAGAGAACGGCATTCCCCGGAACAGAGTCTTTAGAGCACTCAATGTCCGAAAACTCGGACTCGACGTGAGGAGGACCTTTTTGCCATGTTGCTTGGTCCGCTGGCTCGTGCAATCTCCCTGAAAAACTTTTCTCTTGCCCCCGCCTCTCAAAAATCGCGCTCTCGCGCAAATCCCCGCCTCTTCCGGAACTTGGTCTTTTAGGCCGCCATCTGTTGACAGTACTACGCCGCATACAGTCACTCGAAATATTAATAAACGTATTAATATCGGCACTGTCAACAGATGACGCCTGAGGCGGAGACTTACAAGCAGACGCTCCCTTGGCAACTCTGCGATCGCGCTCGCACTTGCTCACAATATTTTGTGAAAACTACCCTTTTCCTCTATAAATCGTTTTTCTTTGCATAATTCAGTTTTTGTTTACAGGCGTTGGCTCTTGCTCTTGTGTTCATGTAGAATAACCGAAAATTTTGAACTCTGCAGAAAAGGGCACTATGGTGTCTGATTATGTCGACTGCCTCTACGAGGAAATAAAAAAATTAGTTTCGGGTTTAAGTCAATAAGGTGCGCTGTACCAGTCGAAAATAAACATGAAAAAATCATTTTCATATTACATACTTTAAAATTAATTAAATTGCGTGCACACAAGACGAAAAACCGCGACCGAACAGAAAATCTCGCAAACTGAAGAACGCTAGCCAACTTGTTGTCGATGAAGAAAAATGCTAGGCCTCGTGTGTTCGTACTTTCCTTACGTAAACGGGTTAAATATGCATATGTGTATTGTGTTTCTTGTTCGATAATGTCGATTTTGCCATGCCTTTTTGCGATAATCCATCCGTCCCTAGTTTGTTCTCCAATGCTTCCATGTGAATGACTTTTTTTTAAATAAAAAATCATTCAAGAAAAATGTTTTTATAACCGCATGAGAGGATTCTACTGATAAAAGAGCGGACCGTCAATTATCTTCAGACTTTGACAAGTGTAGATTCAGAGAAATCGGAGATAACCTGGAGCACTAAAGCCTTGAAAACTACACATAAGCAGTGTCGTGCGCTTACGTTCGCGTATCTGTGTGATTGGGCGTGTATGTTCGTGTTCATATGCGTTTGCTTGTTTTGCGCATAATCGTTTGTCTAAGTTCAGTGTTTTTCTTGTGTAGACACACTGGTTTTTCTTTTTAGGCCACTTAGCTTTATCCCTCTGTAAAAGAATAACGCATTAATTTTTTGCTCATCTGTCTTCCCTAATACATCATTATTCAAGAGCAACTCATCAAGATTTTACCCTCCTTGGTGGCTGAGAGCGCTGAGGCGCAGATCTTATTTTTTCTCAAAACCAAGTGGCGGGTTCGAATGTCGGATGGTTGTTTATGTTGGGCTATGGCCAGTTGGAGGATCCCCTATGGGTTATTTATGTTATCAATTTTAAAAAAATAAATGAAAAGATCAGTCTATACTAGTACACGGACTTAACACTAAGAAGCTAAAATTGTTCGTGTTCCTGATTTATTCTTCAAAAGCGCGGTCTTTCTTGTTCATTCTTTTTAAAGTTATAAAGATTTTTTTTATGAATTTTATAAATTTTCCAAAAAAGACTTTAATATGAAAAATATTCATTCCTATTTTTTGTTAATTTAAAAAATTCAGATAGTTATACTAAAGAACACCTTTTGAGAAAATAATATTCCCTGCGAAAAACTCCTCGTACCATCTTCATACCAATTATGATTTACAATTGATTAGGGAACAAACTGTCAAAGAACGCGTGAATAGAGTAACGGGTCCGCTTCATTTGTGGACTTAACCTTGGAAACATTAGAAATTATAGATTTTAAACCATTTTAACCACAGTAACTCTTTTTATCCTAAGCAAAAATACAGACGTATAAATATAATGATTGATGTCAAATATGATGACAAAGGGACATTAATTTAACGTTTTGACTATTGTTTTATTCCGAATACTTTAGGCAGAAGCTTCGGTCACAAAACAGCTATGCATACTTATTTATTTAAGAATTTTCTAAAATTTTAATAGCATTAAAACTTCGACGAAAAACACAATCTGCAAAAGCGTATTTTCTAGCATCATACAATTAGAGCAGATTGCCAAACGAAACCGATAATTAATTGTGCGCACAGCTGAACAAGTGACCTAAGAAGTCAAGGTTCAAAGAAAACCCTATGTGATAACTCCATAGAGCTTGGATTTGCTGTTCACATACTACATATCGCAACCAGCAGTGCACATTTTCATGTTCAGTGGTGCGAATTATATAAATGGGCCCTGGAGCTTTGAAGGAAAGGGATGTGGTCAGAAATTCAACCCTCATTATGCTTTCGTAATAAAAATGGAGAAAACTCATGAGACACGAAAATATAAAAGATTTTATAGGTTAGTTATTGTTTGGTTCTTCTCTTAGGAGTTTTGTAATATTATGCAAAACTAGTAAATAATTACATAATTTGAATGTAATTTTTCCATGAAGACCAAATTAATGTAATTAAAATTTAACTGCTCTGGGAGATTGTCTTTTCACCCACTATTATTGACATTTCTTCTCATAGAATGGAATTGTGGCACATAATGTTTCTCTCTAATAGATAACAGTAGAATAAGTGAAAAAACTTTTGTGAAAATTTCTTGTTCCTTAGAGCTGAACCCGTCTATACTCAACGGGACATTCTGAAATATCCCCTAAAGTCATGTTGTTCATTTCCATGGAACAAGCTCACTTGATCGATTTTCATTAGGAAGAATGTTATCATATTCTTTCTCCTAATAATACTATGCCAAGAGTTGTATTTCATTAAGACGACATTAGATTTATGCTTAGATACAAAATTATATCATGAATTTTATACAGGGTGGATAAAAAATGAGCCCCCACCCTTTTATTTTCATAACCGAAGCAGATATATCAATTTTGATGAATCCAATGCATAAGAAGTTGTAGGTGACCTATCCCATGGTGCACTTTTCATCATCCCAAATAAGCAAATTAGGGCACATTCAAATCCTATCTTAAAAACCGTAACAGATACACGAAAAATTCCATTTGAAGACTTGTTCCAAAACAAAACAAAACAAAAAAATTCCAAAAACCGATGAACGGATCACCAACAACCACATACTGAATTTATTAGTTACCTTCCTATGCACTTCACAAAGACCTTTGAATGTTCAACATGCAAATCAAATAATTACAAAAAAATTAGGCTATATAATAACATTCACTTTCATGAGGAAAAGCAAAAAAAAGGCATGTATCAGCATACACAAGACAGAGCAATCCCTGGATGGCAAGCTACACTGCTCCTGAAATGGTCAACATGATCTTCTGCTTTGGAAAGGCAAGACGAAAACTACATGCTACAGTTAGTTTGTGTCAAGACAGATATTTTAACGAACGCCATCCTACTCGTCGTTCAATGCGTCGTATTGTTCAAATACAGTGTGAATGATCGTCAAGGTCGACCGAGGGCACAAGGCAACGAGGAAACAGCTAACGTAGTTTTTGGCAGCAGTTTCTGCAAATCCTCACATAAGCAGCTGCAAATGTTGGATGCCATCATAGAACTGTATTCAACATCCTCCGTCCACATCACATTCATTGCCACCAGGAGTTACTGCCATCGGATTACATTGCTAGGTCCACCTTTTGCAACTGGTTTCTTACCTGCCTAGATGATAATCCGAAATTTGCAGATGAGGTGTTGTGGTCAGACGAGGCACAGTTTTCCCGGAATGGAGTTGTCAACAGGCACAACAGTCATCACTGGACAGAAGAAAATCCTCGATGTCTGCGAGAAGGAACACATCAAGTGAAGTGGAGAACTGTGTGGTGTGGGCTGTTTAATGGTTCCATAGTAGGGCCATACTTTTTTGACGGAACCCTGACTATAGGATTGAAATTCTCAACATTGTAGTCTCAGATTTCATTGACGATTTGCCATTGGCCTTCTTTCAGCGCTTGTGGTTCCAGCATAACGGAGCTCCACCCCATTTTACGGGTTGGTCGTTCATGAGCGTCTAAGTGAGATGTTCAGACAACGATGGATTGGCCGAGGAGGACCAGCTCATTGGCCACCTCGCTCACCTGATCTAACACCGCTTGAATTCTTCTTGTGGGGCTTCGTGAAGGAAAAAGTTTATGCCACACAGCAACTCACTGCAGGATCTGGTACAACATATTGAAGAAGCATGCCGAGGAGTAATACCAACCATGCTCGCAATGTAATGGCAACACTTAAGTTCCGTGCCCAATTGTGTAATTGTATCAATGGTCGTCACATTGAGCATATTTATGATTAACTTTGGAGTAAAATTATTTATGCACTGTGGCTGTTTGTAAATTACAAATAATTGTGATTGTTTGGAAAAATTTTTTTGTTTTGTTCGGAATTCTATACTGAACAACTCTTCAATTGGAATTTTTTGTGTATCTGTTACGGTTTTAAAGATAGGATTTGAATGTGTCCTAATTTGCATATTTGGGATGATGGAAAGCGCACCATGGGATAGGTCATCCACAACTTCCTATTCATTGGATTCATCAAAATTGACATATCTGCTTCGAAAATAAGAAGGGGGAGGGCTTATTTTTGCATCCACCCTGTACAACAGTTTCCGATTTTTCCCATCTTTGTAAGCCAATTGAAGGACCCATTTCTTTTTGAGAAAAATAGAAAAAGTGTAAAATTATTGCATCTGTTTCTGAAAAAAAGCTCATTTTCCATGTCTACATTAGAAACTAGCTGGTTCTGTAAGATATTTGTAATGGTCCTCGGTTATGTAGAGGACCATAGGGTTTTAAAAACACCAGATAAACCTAAAACCTCGGTTTTGGAACAAGCAGATTTTGGAAAGGAGCCCTTCAATTGTAAATGTTTCCTTTTATATATGCAGCACACACTTACGAGTATGAGTTTAAAGCTGTCTATTTAATCGCTGATCCTTATATTATTACAAACTTGTTAGCTAGTTATTATTGAATTGCTTTTATTTCCTATAGCCTCCATAACAGAAAATATATCCTTCAAAGCAACTTTATCAGTGATTACACTTGTAAAAAAATTTTTTTAGACGAAATACCCTCGTTTTCTTGAAATGTTCCTTTGAAATGTTCCTTATTAAATTGAAATTTTATACTTTAAATCAACACCAAGTTAGGAATTAAATATAAACCGATGTAATAAATATAAAAGAATATTTCCTGGATTAATTTGCGTTCGGTTCAAAAATTTCCGTTATTTATTTATTTATTCTGATTAAAAATGTCATATTAAAAATAAAGATTTCCTTTTTTCAAGTTTTCGCCTTTTTTTCAATATTTCTATAACTTGATTTTTATTTACATTAGAAAGAAATCGATGGTGACAGAAAAAGGGAAATACATTTTTTCTCGTTTTTATTGATTCTTTATTTTCTGAGAAAATAAAAGGAAATATTCACGCACTTATTCTTTTTTTTCTTTTCACGTCAATTCATTATATTCCATTAGTCAATATTGGCTGAACAGTATTGACAACGAGACACGTGTAATTACGGAAACAAGTCCTCCGTGGCAGAAAAGTTGAAAAAGATTTATGACTCGAATATGGAGTCTTCGTGGCCATCACTCGTGAAATATTATCTTAGAGGCTCCAAGGCAAACCTGGCTCGTGATAACCCAATTCAAAATGGCCTTGATTAATGACTTAATTTGTTTAAACATAACCCCCCCTTCCCCCATTTTCAGTTTTTCCTTTTCGAATAAATGCCAGTTCGACGATGCCAGTCGTTTAAAATTTAATTCCGGAATCTTTAAACTATCTTTTTGACCCCAGTGGATTTCTTCTTTATTGGATTCTTATGGTTGTGAGTTTCCAGAGACATATCGCATGGAAACCATTGTACTTTTGCTATATGAGCAATTAAACGTGACCATTCTCACTTAACCACTATTTAAGACATTCGTATTTTATTAAAAAAAATGTATAAGACTTTTGCATTTTTAGGATTAAATAGTTATTTTTTTATACGTATTATTGATCAATTTCCTATAATTGAATGTCAAAGGCTTTTGTAGGCAGAAGATCGTCTGTGACATTGATTTAGGCTACTTACATTTCGCTTATAAAGAAAACCTGTATTTGTTCAGAAGCAAATTCTTTAGACAAAAACATTGAAAGTAAGCACATTATTACATGCGTATTTACATACGGGAGTCAGAAATTTTATAAACAAAACGATTCTAAACATGATTCTAAACATGATACGGTCTTCTGAAGTACACCGCATACCGTTGCCGTCTAGTCTACTCTGAAAGCATAGCCTCATAGGCGGGAGTGGCCGTGGCTTGGTTGTCTCGTCGGTCGGCTCGCCGATCGATGGAGTTAAGCAACTTCAGCACGGCTAGCTGCTGGTTGGGTGACAGCCAGTGGCTTGATGACCACTGCTGGGTGGGACGGCTATTGGGGGACTTTAGTCTGACACATTTGCTGAGTGACCAGTGCTGGATGCCCAGCAGCTGGTGATAGCCACTGTTTTGTTCGTCTTCCATCATGAACTCCCCGTGCTTCGGAGGGCACGTTAAGCCGTCGGTCCTGGCTGCTATTGTCATCATAGCAGCCTTTAGTTACTGGGATGGCGCAAAACTCCCTCGAAGGAGTAAGTGCCGCAGATTATTGTTCTGCGATAATCTACCCTCTGTACAAGATAGATAGATAGCATCATAGGCAGTCGATGAAATTGTTGTCTCCATTCGAAATCTCTTTTCTTGAAAATAAAAGAGAGCAATAAAATTTTTTTGTGGAAAACTATATGTACAAAATGGTTATAATTTAAGTTCACTATTCAGACCCCTCTAAAGTCTGTTCTGCTGATCGGAGTTTGATGAAACTTGGAATATACGTTATATAGACCATGGGGAAAGAGATTTTTTTGCAATAAAAATTAGTTCACGTTTAGACCACTAGGTGAAAAAGTGGCGCATAAAGAAGAAATAAATTGAAACCACAAAAATTATTTATACAACATTTGTTCAATTGGCATTCCATTTGTCTCAATAACATGTTCAAATCGCGTTATTGCGTGTTCTTGAGGAATTACAGTAACATGCGTGTTTTGCTCGTTTTCAATTCAGGCAGAGCCTGTATGCTTCCTTCATAGACACTATTTTTCAGAATCCCCACAACGAGAAGTCACAGGGATTCAAGTCCGGAAACCGAGGAGGCCAGGCAATCGGAAAACTTCTCGAAATTACCCGATCATCTCCAAAGTGAGCACGAAACAGTCCTTCACTTCTCGGGCAATGTAGGGTGTTGCACCAACTTGCATGAAAGCAATAGTCTCTAAACATTCTCGTTTTTGTAAGGATGGAATGATTTGCTATTGCAGAAGTTCGCAGTAACGGGCACCCGTGATGGAACATCTTTTAAGGCCTTGAGGAGTGTCCTCCTCAAAGAAAATGGGGCCTAGAATGAAATTAGCAGTAAAACCACACCATATAGTAATGAAATCAGATGCAAAGACTGTTCATGCACAAGATTAGGGCTTACAGTATCCCGGATGCGACAGTTCTGAGTATTCACTGCTACATCCAGAGTAAAATGCGCCTTGTCTGACCACAAAATATTTCAAGGCCATGAACTGCCAACAGGTATTCTAACCAAAATCCGGCAAACAAAATCAGTGCGTTGATCCGGGCCTTGAGGGAGCAGCTTTTACACCACATGAATCTTGTATGGATACCATTTAATATGCATCGGAGAACCTTTCGTACCGTAGACCAATAGAGAGACAACTCATGTGACACTGCTCAAGCACTTGCTGAAGAATATTTGGAACCGGACGCTTTTTCAACCACAGCAACAGCGACTTCTTCCACTTTTTCATTTGAAATCAGTTTCTGTGCTCTTCCTCTCAGCACACCCAAATCCACAGTCTCTTTAATTTTGGTAATCATCTTTTTCAGACCATTACTTGTCATAGGCTCTTTTGCAAGTCTTTCAAGCGTCGAAATTCTAGCAGTGCAGCAGAACCATTACTGCAGTTCTGATAAAAAAATTGCCTATAAAGCTCGATCTTTCTTCTCTAAAAGCATGCTGAAGAATGATTCTACAGCTAGTTAATTGGATTTTAAAGCGTTTTAAAGCATTTTAAAGCCTTCCTAAAGTCATTTCTTGTATGATAAGCGCCACTTAGTGGTCGAAATTTGAACTAATTTTTTATTGTAAAAAAATCTCTTCCTCGTGGTCTACATAGCGTATATTCCATGTCTCATCAAATTCCGATCAGCAGAACAGGCTCCGGACGGGCTCTACATTTCGCGGACAATATCTACTTCTTCAGCTACAACTTATTTCTTTTATTTCTCTTCAGATACCAGGAACGTGCGAACACTATGTAACATGTAGTGGAAGAGAAGGGACAGCGTCAACGGTATTTCGACAGTGAAATTATATCATTATTTAACTGTGTATATTTTTGTTCTGTTTTTTTCCCTATTCTAGTTATTTTGCTTATTTGATTTTGCTCTGTTAATGACAGGTTAATGAAAGAGGCTGCTTTTTTTCTTCCACTCATTATAAACAGTGTCTGGAATGAGACAAGAAGCTAACAGAGCAGTTAAGGCTGAAATAAAATTAAATACACATTTTATATTGTTATATAACCTTCTTAATATATTTGGGTTTATTTTAATTTATATTTGATTTATTAAGTTTTTTTTTTATCAAATTTCAAAACCTGTCGCGGTTGCGACACACATGATTCGTAG
This sequence comes from Rhysida immarginata, assembly GCA_023313115.1. Lineage (NCBI taxonomy): Eukaryota > Metazoa > Arthropoda > Chilopoda > Scolopendromorpha > Scolopendridae > Rhysida > Rhysida immarginata. The sequence continues at coordinate 4,139,019 of JAHWFO010015425.1, read as the reverse complement.
TTTATCAGGCTATTCAAAAACTGGAAATTTCCATCCTAACTTTTTTCAAATTATTTTATTCAGTTTGTTTATTCAAGGTAGGGAAATTTAGATGATTGGTTAGGCTTATATTGTCATGGCTTGACTCTAATGTGAGCGAACGGCTTGCTATTGATTATAATAAATATCTATTAGATGGCTGCTTTTGAGAAACCGGTAATTTAGCTTAGATCCAAATAGACGTACGCGTGGGCAAAATTTTTTTTATGTCTGAAATTTTCTTCCCCCATGCTGTCTTGCTGCCGCAATTTGGACAGTGTTTTCATTCGATATGTTATTACACTTCATTAAAGTTCTATTTGCATAGTAGTCGATTTTCTTCTTTTAATATGAAAGTTAAATTCTGTGTAGGTACTTTAACTAATGCAAATACATGTATATTAAAATCATTATTAATTTGGAAAATTTGCCAAAAAAAACCGTCATTAAATAAAAATAAAAAATAAATAATAATTGACCAAAATAATTAATAAATACTTAATAAAATAAAAATTAAAAAAAAATAAAAATAAAAAGCTGACGTTATTTTATTTTTTATTTTTATTTTGATTTTATTAGTATTTATTAATTATGATATACTGAAAAGCATATATTGGTTTCGCTCTGTTTGGGTGTCTGTCTGTCTGTCTGTCCGTCTGTATCTCCGACGATTATTCGAGAACGCTTTAACTTTTTCAAATTCTGCTTCCGCTCTTCGATAGAGACACTTCCTGAGCTCACCTGATTAGTTTGTGATTGAAATCGGTCTAACAGTGACGTGACTATTGGGACCCCCCCCCCCTCCCCATTAAATTTTTTTATTGGCAATATAAAGCATGTAATATGTCATTCGAACGGGAATGACGAGCACAAGACGAATATGACATTCTTTTCGATTTTCGAAATGCTACGTCCGAGAAAATGACCCACAAAAAAGTACTTCAATGACCCCTTATTACGAGCTTTAGCTAAAGCTATATTTAAGAATACAAGCTTAATCAGTACCTTTATGTGCACGGCCGGCTATCGTTTGCACGAAAACGTGAAAATGGAAGAACTTAACTGCGATATATCAACTTTTGATGAGCTCTCGTGGACCCCTTCAAGCACGTGCACTAATGTAAAGAATATGAACTTAGGGCATGTAATATATCAATCGAATCCTACTGACGAGTCATAAGTGAATACAGTGTTACTTATTGCTTATCATTTAAGCATGGCAGTTTGGAGCACGTGCCCGTTATGAAGCTTTGTCGATGCACGTGCTCATTTCGTTTTAAAATTCAGTGCTGTTCGGCCTATTGTTAAATGTGTTAATTAATGTTAGGGCGATTGTTAAAAATGGCTAATTAATGTTAGGCCTACAGTTAAAATGACTAAATAATGTTAGGCCTAATGTTAAAAATGGCTAATTAATATTAGGCCTATTGTTAAAATGGCTAATTAAAGTTAGGCCTATATTTAAAAATGATGTGAATGCGTATAGAATCAAAGGTATTTCCACTGTTTATTTAAACCAAGTGCAAGTAAAAGTGAGATATTTAAAATTACATCTGCGTCACAGCTAAAGCTCCTTGGAATGCTTAAAAGAGTTTTTCCGACAATGCTTTGAAACAATGATTTTTCTTTCCTGATGTTTATAGTAACTTTGATCTAGCAGTGGAAAGAACATAGGCCCAGTAGTTTAAAACATTTAGACGTGCGAGGATTTCATTTCTCATTTCGCGTATGTTTGGAAAGATTCGTGTGAGTGCTGCAATCGAATACGTAAATTTACATGCAGTTTTCGCCATTGCTGTATATAAAAATATCACTGTAATATTAAACAACAAATTTTTATATTCTTCTTTTCAGCATATTTGAAAATCGTTTTACGAGTTATATTCTTGTTTTGTTCAATAATTATTTATTTTAATTTTTACTGAATAACTATTATTTATTGTATTCCAAGATTTTTGTGTCTCGTCTTTTTCTCTTATAAATATCCGTCCAAAAAAACCGGTGATTTTACACGGGAAAATCACAGTAAGAATAATTTTTTTTATTTTTTAAATCTCCAGTCAGAGATTTTTTCCAGTTTCTGTGAGCGCAGTTATATTTTGTGAAATGTTTATTGAGCGTAGCGCTATTTTTATGAGAGTAAATTAACAAGAAAACACAATAAGTGTAATTGATTTGCACTAACATAGACTCCGAACTTTGGGAATTTAAATTACATTCAAGAAGATTTATATCAGAAAATGTTTCTTCCTCATACGAATAAATTAAAATGACCAGACTTTCCGATTTTATCGACAGAGTGCCGATTTTCGCCCTCTGTTTCGACTTTCTTTTGGTAAGTAACTCGGGATTTTCCGGCTTTCTATTACCATTTATTTAATGTTTCCACATAGAGTGTACGATGTAATAGTTGCAATTACCTTCTTATCTGTATCAACAATTCACCACGAATATTCCCGGATGGTCCGATTTAGGTTTTTGCAGAAATTGTCGCAATTATACAGGGTGTTTACTTTGAAGTGTAAACATCTACAAATCTATTAAAATTGTTAATACAATGCTATAAGAAAATGAGAATGCCCAATCTGATGCTCACGCCAAATTTGACCTTTGATCGCTTTAAGGGGTCAACTCATTACGTAACTTTTTAATCGTGTAAAATACAACAAAAGTGGCAATGGTAAACTTGTAAAACACATCTTGTTTATCCCAAAATCACCCTTTTCACATAACTTATTTCTTTATTTCACAAAAAAATTATAGAAAATGTTCAATTTGATTACCTTCTGAAGCAATAGGCTACATAATTGAAATCATAACACCTAGTTTTATACCATTAGTAAATGTTGTTTTTTGTACACACGTATTGAATTCGGGTTTTCAACTCAACCAAGTCTCTGAGAGGAGCATGATACACAGCATCCTTCACAAAACCTGTGTATAAGGCAATAGAAGCTGGAGGTTAGGATTCTGTAAAATCAAGATTAATTTTTAGTGCAGACTCTTAGATTTCTGATTATATTCTAGATATTTAATTAAAATTGAATCGACATTGTTCGTGCCTGATGTCCACAAGATTTTATTCGAATAGTCCCGCCTATCGCTGGTTTCACACACTACCGTAGGAGCAATGCATTGCAAAATTGTGATATCTAAAGAGAAATCATTTTGTGAGATGGTCTCTCAAATCTTCTAATCTCACTCATGTGATTTCTTCTTATGGGGTACGTCAAAAATCAAGTATGCGTAGCCAATTTAAATGAAATACGAGAGATCGCATTAACACTGAAGTCTTTTGCAAAAATAACGCTCTAATGTCTGTCGTGCCACATGAAGAAGCCAGATAGAGCATTCTGTCTCCAAAAATAAAAAAATATAAATAAATAAATTATTATAGTTTTTCTACATACGTAAATTACATTGTACGTTTGTAATTTAATCTGCAATAAACAGGAACCAGCTTTGAAGCCATTAAGTACTTTTAGAATCACTCTGTAATAAAGAGTTTATTAAAAACGTAGGTGATTATGTCGTACAAATGCAATATCATACAGTTTAGCTTTGACACTATAGAATGGCTGTGCCACTCTCTGTTTGCACCAAGGATGAACAGCGTGCCGTGGTCTGAAGAAATACCAGGAGCAGAAATCCATCGACGACTTTCACCACAATATGGGGACAATGTTTTATGACATTAAAAACTTATCACAGCACAGTATCACAAAAAACGGATCATGCTATAACCTCCCGCAAGCGGAGACAAAGGTGCCATTTGCTAGCATTTGTGCGCATAAAGCAGTACCGCTAGCCAAAAGAAGCACTAAAACTCGCGTGTGGATACTTATTGATTTACTTCGTATATCTGCACAAAAATATTTTTGATCCCCACCCTATCCTGTCGGTATGCTGCTGTTATTTTCGAATTTGATCACCCAATGTATTTCAAAAAGATATTGAAACGTTTTTGCCAAGAGTTGATCTGGAGTGGTAAAAGTCAACTACAATTTTCAAGGATATGTTATTTTATTTTGAAATAAAAATGATATTAAATGGAAGATAGGTAAACATTTTCTTTTGCCTCGAAATTGTTTTCAAAATATGTTATTTGAAAAATTATTAGAAAAAAATAAGATATTGTTTTTTATAATAAAACATGATCTTTTCCGGTCATTTAGTAAATATAAAGATTCTATTTTCTGAAGGCCATTTCGAGCCATGATTAATTTTCATTCAATAACTAATTTTCATTTCACTTAAATAATGCAGTGTGTCTTTATTAATTTGAAAGCAGTGAATAGAAATTTTGTTTTTGAAAAATTGCCTCCTTTTCATGATATTCTTTTCAGCAATGAAGAGCAGCTCTTGGCAGTGTTGGAGTGGTTGAGGGTAAGGAAAGATTTTCTTAAAGACTTTTAATTGCAATCTCGCTTGGCGATCGACAAGGAGCTCAGATGGAGGAGAATTTGGCCACCCCTACCCCTCCCTTTACTCACCCTTCTACCCGCCACTGCTTTCGCTTTCCTACCCGCCTCTCAGTGCGACTCACCCCGATCCGATCAGTGTCACTGGGAAGGAAACTCCGGGAGCAAATTCCCCTTCTTCAAATAACTTTTCCTTTTTTTATCAGTCGCTCTCACCAAAGGCAGAGAGAAGCAATTGTGTCCGCATATCTTCCAGTGGGCCGTGAATTTCCAACCTGCTTTTGAATGTTTCTTTCCTACGCCGCTATCTTCTTTGTCTGCCTTTTTCCACCCGCTGTATTTTTCAATCATCTCCTGTTTGATAAGAAATGAAACTTCCAGCGAAAATGAGAAATAGCTTCTAATTTTATTGCTAGAAAATATAAATATATAAAGTCTGCTTTAAATATATTTTTTTAATTTTCTCTTTTGAGATAACAAATTAAAAATAGGTGTAATGATGAAGTGTCTATATAAGGTTTTCATTAAGGGTAAACGTATCTGTTCATTTTCTGCGATGGATTTTGATTTCAATAACAAGAATTAATCCTACCGAGGAAGGTATACGAAAGTAGCGGAAGCCCTGAGATCATCTATTTTTACCTTTTATCTGCACTTTTTAACCCCCTCCCTCCAATTTTGTTAATCGAAAAATTGATCTTCTTTCGTTTCTCATCATTTCCGATCGAATGATATATCACATGCCATATGTTGCCTTAATTCTAAAGACCAAGTGACTGCCACTCCCACAACTCTAACTTCATTGGGACACAACCCCGTTGGCTCAAACTTTATAGTAATGTAGATCTTGCCTAGAGGAATCTGCATACAGAGAATTTCACTTCTTTACATACCTAAATACACTTAGACCAATGATGGGCAAGCTACGGCCCGAGGGCCACTTCCGTTTTCGGCTCGCTATCGGATTCCATGCGGCCTGCAGGATTATTTAGGAATATGCGCAAGAGAGACCAGTAATAGGATAATTTGAAATTATTTTTAGGGAAACAGTGCACTTTATATTAAAAATCTTAGAAAAGGTTTAAAAAAAAGTTTGCCCATCACTGACTTAGATCTTTTGGTCCCCTCTAACTCCCACCCCCGAAACTCCGACCCCAGTGGGCCAATCAAAACCAAACTAAATAGTGAAGGTGGGCATGCCCGTAGTAAGCCACATTCCGAATTTCAAACTTCCACCTCAAAAAATGCAGAAATTATGAAGGGAAGAGACGGGCATTTTAAAACCAATAATGCTCCATTCTTCCGCTACTTACAAGGGAATCCCTCGAACATGTATGTCACAGATTTCCACCAAATTGAGATATGTTACTCATCTGAAGCTACTATAGATGCTTGCAAAATAAGAGAGTGCGAAATTGTGTTTCTTTCAAAATAAACCGCGAAAACGAAAAAATTTCAGCATACACAGCCATACAAGGACTCCATTGTTAAAGCGGTTAGGCTATGTGGGGTTCCCTTGTTAGTAATGCTTTTACGATGGTTGTTCAAGTATTTTTGCCTCCTGGTCCGTACTTTTTTATTTTTAACCGATTTTCAAAATTCTTTTTGTTTCTGATACTTACATTTGTCCTCGATGTAATGGACTATTCACTTTTTGACATAGTCCCATCCCCTTCCACGCACTGCGCCAACGCGTGACTAGTCGGGTGAAGCCGTCGGAGAGGAATTCCGGATTGTAATCGACACCAGGATGGAATGGCAGCTTCGGACTCTCTTCTGCAGCACAATAATGCCCGCCCGCATACGATCGCCCCACACCAGAGGCGTTGCAGCGCCTACAGTTCAAAGATGAAAAACTGTAGTTCAACACTTTGCACCTTGGGACTTCACCACTTTCACCACTTCCCAAAGAAGAAAGAACACCTTAGGGGACATGAGTTGCGTTCTGACGACGAGGTGAAAGATGCCATTCAATCCTGGTGTCGACAACAACCCAGGATTCTACTTTTTCCATGGTAAAGGAATAAGCGATGCTGGAGATGACGAAAGTAAAGGAGAAATCGATGATAGGAATGACGCATTACGAATTAATTTGATTTTTACTAATATTGAGGTTTTTTAAAATGGTATGAATGAATCTGACTTGTATGTATTAAGTTTCTTATAACGCCATATAGCGCATACGAATGAGTCACATTATAGGAGGGTTGACTGTATTATAATTTGAAACTTAAATCATCAAATGATTAGAGTATCCTATTACATTATTATTTCTATAAAACGTTAGATTTCTTTACATATATATCTGTTTTCAAGTGGAAATAATCTGACCTTTAAGTTAAGCCTGTATGTCTGTTTTCTTTACATATAACCTTAATAATGGAGGTTTTTTTTCTTGGTTAAGGTTGTGCTGACGCCGAGTGTTTTTTTAACATTATTTTTATAGTCTTTGTGGGTTTTTCCAGTTTTTATTTAGTCTTCGGACACTACATGCAAGCACAATTTCAGCTGCTATTTCTGGTTTCACTTTGCATACTTTTACTGATTATGCTTTAATGAAATATCCTGCAGGGGATATACATATATAAATGCGATATTCTATAGTTTAAATTATGAGTTTCTTGCTCACTGACTGCATTAAAATTTTTAGAAGACACAGATAAACCAGATACAAATTATTCCCATGTGCACAAATAAGCCGAGGGCATACGGATTTATGCTCCGCTAATGTTTTTCTTAATTGCCTGAGATGGCGCCGTTTAGTTACTCGTGTTTGGTTAGATGTAATTTTAGACCTTTCATTTGATGAAATTATAATGTAATAAATTTTTAATTTTCCTTTAAAGCTAATAGGATCTTAAAATAAATAAGGCATGCCTCACCTCGATAAGAGTTTTAGGAAATAAAGAAAAGAATATATATATAAAGTGTCTCGAGAGTCTTCCAGAATTTATATAAAGTAGTCAGAGAGCACATGTGGCCCGAGAACGATAAGGTACCAATCTTCGTTTTAAAGAATAAGCAGATGAGAGATATACAGATAGAAGAGAGATCACTTCCAAATTGCATACAGAGGGGCCAGTATTGCCAAATTGTGGGAAATTTCCCAGTTCGTGAGAATTTTAATTAAAAATTTCGGTAAAAGGTAAAAAGGGATTTTTTTTTTGTTAATCAGTCCACTTGTGGGAATTTTTATTATCAGTAAATTAACGCAATGATAAAAGAAATGTGATAAACACGTAGATCTATTTTTTTCCACGTTACTTTCTGGCGGAACACAAATATAACCAAAAATCTGCTCTTTCGCATGTCACGATCACGTGATAATGAGGGCAAAGGCGCAACACAAACATATTACGAGGTAGCGTACCTCAGTAATTGGTATCTCTATTGAGGTTTTTATATTTCGTTTTCATTCTGATGTTTGAAGTCCTTATGGAAACTTAAACTGGAAATTGGAACTGGAAAGTGGAGAAACTAGTGGGAATTTTTGCTAATGGTGAGTTGTGGGAATTTGCAAAGGTTCATGGCAATTACGTCTTGTAAACTCTAATGAAGTATGGGACTGTTTATTATAAATGTCAGCTAATCAACTATCGTGCATTATTGCTTTATTGGATATTCTACCTATTTCCTAGATGGCATTAATAATTGATTTATTAAGCTGGGGTGGGGGACAATTTACCAGTAGGGGGCCACATTACCACCTTTTCCTCTACTAATTTCAGGTTCAGGTTAGATTAGGTTAGGTTAGGTTAGATTAAGTTAGGTGAGGTTGGTGAATAACCAAGTCGGCAAACGGCATTAACTGAGAAAAAGACCCAAATCCCCATTCAATCCAGAGAAACCCATCATTCCCTGGGTAGACTGAAAGGAATAGCGCAAATTTCGTTTTTGTGAATGAACAAATATTTCTAACTCGACATGTTTTTTTTTTCTATGATCCTTATAACCTAAAAAGTGAGATAAAAAAAATAAAAAAATCTATTAGGACACTAATAATAAATTTAAAACTCCATCTCAAAAATACAGGAAAATTTTTTTTAATAACTGCTTATTTACTTAAACAATTTCTTTTTATTAAGTCTCTTCTAACTAATAAAAAGATTTATAATAATAAATTGATATCTTCCTTAATCTCTATTTTTATTAACAAATAATTTTACGTTTCCCCACCATTTTTTACTAACGCATTAGTCCAAAACAGTGCGGCCGACTGATGACATCACAACACTAACCATGAATAACATCAACATTTAATCGGTTATGCTTTTTGACCTCACCCGATATTCTGTTTACATTGAATCAGCTTTATCAAAATTGCTTTTCTGGTTCGTATTTTTTATGATCTTTGTCATGAAAGATAATCATCGTCATAATCTTTGATGCACGTAAATTTAATTATTTTCAATGTACCACTTACTGTAAGATAGAAAATATTTCCGCAAAAATAAAACTAATATAATCTATTTGTGTGAATATGACATGTTGCATTTTTATTTAAAGTTTTATTAAATTTCATATACGTGACCATTATTAGGAATTTCGTTTTCAGTTAATGATTTCATATATAGAAAAAAAAATGTAAATTGCCTATTAGATGCCAGCTCCATTTTCTTTCAAAGCTCTCTTTAAGACTAATTTCATTAATAAAGAATTTCATTTACTTGTTTTAATAGGTTCTTTGAGTTACATTTTAATAAAAAATAAATTGAACTTAAAGATCAAGTCTTTCCACTTTTTGTTAATTCAACACTCTATTATTTTTAATGAACAATTTATTCAAACAAAATAACGTGTTCTTTTTAACGCAGGGATGACAACCCCTTTGTTTACGATTATTATATGCATAATCGATGTCTACAAAAAGTGTCTAATTTGTAACAAATGAAATGGCTTAACAAGAGAGCTCAGTGTTTCCAAGAAACGATTGATTCAAAAATAGAATTTATTTAATTTTTTTAAGTAGTAATAAAAACCAGTAATTATGCATTTAGATTAAAATATTAGCACGCAATCGCATTATTTTACATTCGATTCATAAAAATATTAAAAAAAAGCTGCACATGAAAAGCTTTTCAAGACGGAAAACATTGATGGGGAACTCGTACATTTTTTCCGTCGATTGATATGAACTAGTCACAGAAATCAAATGCTTTAGGATTCGCTGAAGAAAGATGGCATTTAGTCCCATGTGAATCACGAATGACCTAGAAAAGTTAAAATCTGTTAGGAAGAGATTCGTGGAAAACAAAACAAACTAACTAATAAAATATCTATCCAACTAGAGACAGAAAATTGAAGTTTTCCCCCCCCTCGTTTCGAGGAAATTATTGAAAGCTGTAGGCTTTTTTTTAATTTGCTGAAAATTGTAAACATTTTTATGGTACTTATTTATTTAAGAATGTTATATAGTGCCCAAAGCTATTTTAATTATAGCTAATAAAATTAATATTAAACAGGTGGTGGCCTTACAGTATAACAGAGGGACATCAGGAGTTCCAACTAGTTTCGCCATTTATTCCCGGCTTTGTCAAGGATATATACAACAAGAGGCATGCAAGCCTTTATATACAGAATAGTGGTACAAATTATGCATATACATGAACCAATAGGATACAAAAGAAATTAAAGAGGAAATAATGGCCAACAGGATAAATAGAAAAAGGACAGATTATTGAAATATAATGGCCAATAGAAAAAAAAAAGGGTGTAAACGCTAATTTTTATAAATTACCACTGTTTGTACCACTGTTCTGTATATAAAGGCTTGCATGCCTCTTGTTGTATATATCCTTGACAAAGCCGGGAATAAATGGCGAAACTAGTTGGAACTCCTGATGTCTCTCTGTTATACTGTAAGGCCACCACCTGTTTAATCAATAGGAACAGTATTATGATCCACCCTTCTACCGAAATTTAATATTAATTATAATTAGCTGAGTGGCCAATTTTTATATTAAGAGCCCTTGTAATTTCGTGTTGGTGCCCTTCTAACCATTATTACTACTGGAATTTTCGAAGCATGGCTCTACGAATTTCCGAACACGGTTTCAGGTATTTTACCTCATTCCTCGAAGATGGCAATTTAGACAGATTGGAAGGTTGGCGATTTCAATCACGGATGGCCTTATTAATCTAATCCTAAAGATGGCCCAACGGATTCAAATCATAGAATCCTACAAATGGCCTCACATGTTTCAATAAAAATCGAAATTCGTTGGGCCAAGCAATGTTTTTCCAAGCATCACTGATCGGTCACTAATCGAATCTTATGGCAATGGAGTATTATCCTGTTGAAAATGTCGTTATTCTGGAGGAAAGACGGTGAGCATCAATGGGTGAGCTAGGTTACAAGACCCAGATTCGCTGTTTGTTCCGTAGTTGTTGGTGGACTTGTTTTACTAAAAGCTTTTCACCACACAATGGTCGATCCTCCATATGCCTATAAGGTCCAACATTTCGTGCTGTTGTCGCAAAATCCTGCAACCCACGTCAGTGTTTCAATAAGAACCGAGATTCGTTGGGCCATGCAATGTTTTTCTCTTTGTACATGACTTCTATTTGACGATTTATTGCCCACCTATTTGATTTCACCAGCATGGATCTTTTCGAGGTCCATGCTATCGACCATTTGTTTCCGACCGCAAGCCTTCTTGAGGCTAGATGTTTTTGGTATTATTTTGCCATTCCTGATACACTTAGACAACATTCGTAGGCACCTTTCACAGATAACCGTGGCTTTTTTGAATCGCTCAGATCCTTAGGTTTGCTAATCCTTTAACCACCAGCTCAAGTAGATATTCAGAACAACTAATGGCTTATTCAAATGCAAGGATTAGGCTTTACTGGCACATGTTTATGCCACTGATCTAATGCACGTCTTTGAGGCGCTAGTTGCATAACAAATTGACGGATCACTAAATGTTACAGGCAAGGTGAAAATGCCTAAAACTTGAAGACACTGCACAAAATAAAATCATTTTTATATACATTTCCTAAGTATTCTGTAGATCAACGAGTGAAACAAACAAATTGCAACAGAGAAGGCACTTAGCTTTTACCGACCTACTGTTAATTGTTTGTTGTCAAACAAGACTTATATTTGTGTTGAAAATATACTACGCAATTCAAAATGGCATTCAAGTTGAGACCGCTGCAGTAAAAGAAGACTAAAATAATGCATCCTTCATCAAAATATTTTTATTTAGCTAATACGTTAATAAAGTATTTCATCTTGGTTTTCTGTTGTATTTAAAATTAATAGGATTTCACTGGTTTCAATTTGTTGATAAAATACTCCTCCATATACTCTATTACGTCATACTTTGCCGAGCATGCTATTCATTCTATAGAATCCTTAGCTATTTTATAAACACTTTAGATTAGGTTAAGTAAAAAAGCTAGGAAATTCGCAATCTCAATAAGCTTTTTCTGAAAAGATTGGATTCTATTTCTTGAACATGTTATGAACTATGGTTGTAATTCATTTCTTTAGTTTTTTTCTGTGCTTTGGAGAGGAATTTATACCTCTGTTTCAAAAAGTCTCCAAAGTATCCCTTCAACTGTGTAGAGTGAATGAGTATTGTAAAAACATCAGTTGTTGTTTGGTAAAATTACATTGGATCATCCAATTTGTTGTCTTGATGGATTATCGTCGCTTTTCAGAATCGAACAATAAATATGACTTATCTTTGAAATGATGAAGTCCAGACGATACTTTTGATTTGCATTATTCAGGTCTATTTTTACGAAATTATGTTAACCTTGAATTCAACAAACAGATGGATAAATAGAAAATTTTATACTAGTATTTAACAGATTTAATACAACATTCAATGTCTTGAAAATAAATGGAAATAGAAAAGAAAAATCCGCGCCCTGATCTTTTTCAAGCTAAAAAACATTACTTAAAAAAAGATATAAGTATAATTTTCTGTTTGTAATATTTTTATTTAAAAATATTCCACTGTTGCAATACTTTTATTTAAAAATATTCTATTGTTGTCCTGGATTGAAAGGCTTTAAACTGGTTTCTGTTTGATCTTTGAAACCATTGATCGATTTTTATCATTACGATGGAATTGCGCCTAGATAAATATTGCAAGTTATAAAAAAATGTTTTTAAATAGAGTAAATGGCTATCTTCATAAAAATCATTAAAACCTGAAATATCATATCAAATATCTCCCCCCCCCCCCCTTATTTTCAGGAATCCCAGAAAATAAAACCTTTTTACAATCTTTATCTATGTTCTTCAACAAGTTAATAAATTTAATCAAATCTGTAAAAAGTGTAAAATTTCTTTTGGCCTATCAATTAGATCATTTGTGATAAACCTATTATTTTCGAAAATCAAAAACTAAAGTTTATTGACATAACCTTTGTAAAATCAATTTTGGCCTTGAGAAAAAAGGAACAGTTCGCCGAGATCTGACTTCCCTTATCAAATTAATAGAAATAAATCAAAAAGGCTCAATTGTTAAGAGCTGTCAACTTCTCTGGAAGTAATCTAATGATATATAAACGTTATGATCTTTTTTTACACGCCAGGTCTCTGAATATAATTTAAATGTTAATTGAAATCAAAAAGGCCCTAATTCGATTTTAGACTATAAAATTTACATGTTTTGGAAAATAATAATGGTATTTAAAATAATATTATTTATTATCCTAATGGTATTAGTTTAAAGCTCATAGGATGAGTATCCTGCAGTAGGTGGCACATTATCAAAATGGAAAGAACATAAACGTAGTGAACGCATATTTTCAATATTTAAAGATCCATCTGCATTATAAGCGAATAGTAATTTACTCTCCTAACCCCTCACAATCGACGCGTAAACATTTTCGCGTACTCTTTTTTAAACTAAGAATCCAAAAGATTTTATCACCGCACAAAACACACACACACGCATAAAACATACACGAACAACGATTCCAAAAGAGTCAAAACATGTTTACTCCAGTTTCAGAGATCATGTAGAGATGTTTAAATGCTATCCTAGATAATTTAAGCCCGTGACATTTTCACATATGTCATACTAAGATGGAAAACAAATTTTAAATAATGTACAAGAAATAATCCTTTAAACTGACAAGACAAAATTAGATTTGTAAAGAGAATAACAAGGTTCTTATTCGAAAACTCTTATCTGAATTTTGCCATGTCATTTCGTACAATGGAATAGATTGTACATTTCATATTAAATCTGACAATTCATATGTTACTATTTATATTAAGTTGAATAGGGTCTAACTAAGAATATAAAAAAAATTAGTTTCTGAAGCATGAAGCCAACACTTGATAATACTATATCATTTACAAGTGTGAAATTGATGTCGTTTTGATTTGAAAGCGGAAGTGATGTAGTACTCTTTTGCTTCCGCTGCGTGATTAGATATTCTAGCTTACAGGTGGGGAAGCATCAATTTCTTTTTTCATATCTTGCGCTGCTAGTAATACTGAGTCATTTTAGAGCTTACTAAATTTCAAAGTGGGCAAATTGTTGGTGCCTTTGACTGAAGTTGTCAATTTACTTCCGGTGTCGCGCGAAACAGTATACATGTAAAGGGTTATGATGACTTACACGGTTTCCGGGAAAACGTCGTCTGATAAGCATATAGTGGACGACATTGTCCTCTTACAAAATGACATTGAGAAAGATTACCTCGCATAAGAAAATAACTGCTGCAAAAGTGACTGTAGAGCTCAATCTTAATGTTCCAAAGATGCTTCCACCAAGATTATTTAAGGAGAGAACTTCATAATCATAATATTTATGGATGAGCTGCAATTACCAAACCAGGAATGACCTATATTAATACTGAGAAGAGCTATCGATCAATGGAAAACTGCAACATGGTTACTGAATCTAGCTGCTTACACTGTTCCAAACCAATAGATGTGTCTGTGCTTGGGAACTGTTTTTATTCTTATGACGAGCCCAGTACAATCCCTGAATTTGACTAACTGCTTTAGGACCATCCTGTGAAAACATAGACCACCCATAAGTAAGGGAAACTTCACGTAGAGAGATTTTTATAGCCTCTGTGCCATTAAGATGGTGAAAGAGGAAGTGCCATTCTTCGGAATATGAACGTTTTTTCAATCGACGTTAGTCCAATACAAACTGCAGCTTCTTGATGAGGTATTGTAGCCCACGAGACACTCTTCGGGCGTTGCATCATTTTCGGAGGACATGTTCAGAGATTAGCAGAGGACTCATCCGTTTTGGTGGCAGTTGCAGAAATATAAGACTGAGTGGTACCGGTAAAAATCTTGTCAGTAATGCTTGGCTGATCAATGCAGATACTAGAAGTTCTCAATTAAATACCCCTATACAGCGGTCACAGGATTGCCGGTAACGAATCTCTTAAAGTATTTCTCTAATACGAGTAACATTCAAGGAATGGACAAAACTCCGGTAATTTGGTGGCGGACGCCTTTGGATCTAATGCTTGAATTCTCCTGGGAATTGACAAATGTAAGTTCTGGACAGTAGAAAATGGAATCTGTTACCAGTCATCATATACATTGGTGATAAACTTTATGAATTTTTCTCTCGGAAAAATTTTGAGAAGTGCATCGAATGGTTTTGCATGGATATTTAATTGGGTGAAAGGTACTCGTAGAAATTGTTTTATCAAATTTGGCGAGTCATGGTATGCTTTTTAAGCTTGCTGGTATTCTCACATTCCACTATTGATTTTCTAATACATGTATCTATTATATAAAAAAGAGCAAATTATGAGCGTTCGAAGTTAGATATCAAAAATTCATTGAAAAAGTTGGTGGATCAGATTACTAATAACATGAGCTATATCCTCTTGGGCGTGAATAATATTAAGACTAGACAACCGACAGAATAAACTTTATTATATATAAAAATAAATTGTAATGGCGGATTGGTACATGCGCACAGGTCTACGACCAGATCATGAAACGGATTCAAAAAAAAAATTCTGTTGGTGGGCGGGGCGGTGAGGTTGGGGGTCCGTAAAAACTTAATTACTCCAAAATGGGTCTACGCAGCCAAACAGTTTCTTTTCAAGAAAGGTTCGTCTCAATGACAGAGGCCGTTCATGTCGTTTGTATTTTGTTTGGATCGTGGAAATGAATGCTTCTACCATTTCTTCACTTTAGAAAAAAATTAATTTCTCTAAATAGGCTTACCCCATTTCCATGACATAGGTTAATGCATAGTTTAAGAATCCCTCTAAGTACGAATTAATTTTTAAAAAAAAATCTGTTTGGATCGTTAATAACTCCAAAACGGCTCATCAGAGTCAAACAAGTCATTTACAAGAAAACATTTGTCTTAATGAGAGGAGTCTGTAGATGTCGGGTTTATTGAGTTTGATTTGCTGGTTTGACCAGTTTTTTAATTTTCAGAAAAAAATTAATATCTCTAAAAAGGTTTACCCGATTGACATAAAAAATACGCCAAGGCCCAATTTAAGGTAGCCTCTAAGTTTGTGTAATTTTTTATTTGGTTGTGCTATTTGTCGTTTCGGAGGAGTTAGCTGCACAAAATTGGTCCCAAACGTACGTACAGACGGAAATTTTTTTTTTTCAAAATTTCAACATATCTTTTAGAATCATGAGTTTTTAAGTCGATTTCAGAAAAAAAAATTGAGTTTCGGGAACGAACACATAGGGCTTCACTCTTAGTGAGTGATTGACCAACAAAGCTAAATAACATTTTAAACATCACCAATCGTTTTAGAGTGGTGTTTAAAACCCTGAAAAAAACTGTTAATTTAACTATTTTTAATATTAGCAATAAAAGGCCGACGATTGGCCAGTATGAATGCGTTTATCTCGAAACTGTGAAACAGAGTACAGGTATATGGTTAAATATGCTCCAAATTACTTCTTCTATTATGTTAAGTTTTATTTTACGCACTAGAAAACGCGCTTTATTTTTTCAAATAGTAATTTTTGCATCGTGATACCTAATACAAATGATATTTCTAACTCCTTGTTTGGATTTTATTTCATATTAAAAAAAACTGCTTTTGGATTTCGGTAATAAATGGCGACATCATGTAATATCGATTGGAAATCCAAAGATAAACGGAATAAACGTTTTGAAAACGTCCAGCAACAAATGTTCTTTGGATCCAACAGCTGAGCGGTATAGTATACAAGTACAAAAAGAAGCAGAAGAACTTTTGATTCAATTCTTGCAACCATTCAAGGGAATCAATTTGAGACGCAATCAATTGCCGTATAGAGTCCGCTATTCAAAGGAATTATCCAAGAAATTGAATTCCGATAATCTTGTCCAATAAGCCCAGCTTAATTGAAATATGATTTTACTTCGATTCGATCGATTACGGGTTGAATCAAACATTTGTTCCTCCCACGCCAGGCTTAATCATTTGATCACTGTTTTTGACTCTCTATAATGATTTTCATCCAATCAGCTTTCAATTCCTTTAATCTTCAATGGAAATTAACGCTTGTTTATTTTCATTAATATCAATTTCCATCCAAATGTTAGCTATTTTCAGACTTCATTTGCAACGTAATTCTCTTAAGAATATGTGAAAATAAACCGAAATTTCAAGTGAATCATTATATTTGAGTTTGTGAACCTTGACACTAAAATAAATATTAAATAAATAAAGATTCCTATTAGCCAACATAAATATTTTCAACCCAGTCTATAATCAATTTTGTACCGGCTGAATACGCAATAATTTTATTAATAAACTAAGATATAAACTTACCTTGACTTTATTTAGATGTCATTACTATTTCCTTACCAGCGCAGTTTAATAGGGTCGAAAGTTAATCGTCTCCATCTGTTTTATACTCGAATCTAACTTCTTCAAGAACAGAAAATAACAGGAGAGAAAGGTTTTTAAGGTTATCTTAATGTAACAGCTGCTGTTTAGCAATGTTACCGTCATTTGGTTACATTGCCGTTTTTTGCAGATGGTGCTATTTACTGAAACTTCAGACGATACTTCGGAAAAAAGCATTTAAGCAACGTACACTACAATTCCTTTAAAGTTTAGTGGTAAGCTTCGGAAAACAAGGAGGCATTTTTAATAATAAACGTTAACGTGTAGATTTTTAACTATTGTCTGCAATGGGCTTTATAGAAAAACGAATTTGTCAAATAATAGGAATAAATATTATTGAAAAGCCATTATTTGATGAATTTCAAACGAAACTTTTAAAGCGTTTAAGGGCCAGTTCATTATCTACTTTCTCAAGTGAGTCTTCTCAACTGAGTCTTTAGTAACAATGGACTTACATTGTTGAGATGAGGAACACTTAGGTTACAACAATGTGTCTGCATTGTTGCTGAACACTCAATTGAGAAGTCTCAGCTGAGAAAGTAGATAAGTCACAACTGGCCCTAAGAATTATATGCTTTAAATGTTCTTTTTAAATTTATAACATTTATAGAAACGAATTTCTCTTTTCATGACATGCAATATTGTTTAACTATATCTGTTAAGAGTAAAACAATTTAGAAGTTCATTTGATAAATTGGAAAGTAACAAATTCCTAAATCCACTGTAAATGTGGCACATCTTCATTAAATCGAAGTTTAATGACGGAAGTACTGCAAACCTCGCAGCAAACAAAGGGTTTCAACTCTAGAACCGCAAGCATCGCGAACTTGGAATCACAGTGAATTCGATTTTGTAAAATGGCTCCTAATAGTTAAAAGAAAGTCCCATAAGCCTATTTTCCAGAATTATGCTAATTAAATGCAAGACCAATTCATTAATAATTAGTAGCTCCAGCAGGAAATAGGTTCGCGACATAAATATCTACAATAGCTCTATAGTAGATGGTCTCGAGCATGACTATTTATTAAGAAAAACTTTACAGCAATTGCTGTAATGAGTATTATAGGATGAATATTTATTCCTTCTGATAAAAGCCATAAATTTAATAGAAATTTGCTATGTCAACTCTTCTACAAAACGTATACCCAGCTATCGTATAATTTAGCTGGAAGTAATACTTAAGACAACTTACTAATTGGGGGCCTTTTATCTAATGCTTCTTTTCTTTCACACCAAGAAGGTGTAAATGTTTTAGGTTTCTTTTATCCTATTCCGATTTTTTAACAATGGGTTTAATGAAAACATTTCAAAAACTAATCTAACACAATAGAGAAGTTTCTGACAACTACAATTGAAGGGTAATTCATAAGGCCTCACAGACCTTATATTCTTATCAAAGATTTTTCATAATAAGCTAATTAACATATTTCACTATTTCTATTGCTACAGTAAATACAAAGGTTAATGCCCCTTTTAAAAATGGGAAAATAAAAAAATTGTGATTATTAAGTAGCGGAGCACTTAATGGTTTCACATTGTCCGTTCTCTTCATATTTGACGTAGAAGTTTGAAGCTTGGAACGTAGCTTATCATACTTCACTATTTGGACTTCGGTTTTGATTGGCTCAGTGAGGTCGGAGTTACGAGGGTGGGAGTTCGAGGGGACCAAGTGATTTACGTGGTATTTGCTGTGGGCTTCCGCTATTTTCCTATACCATCCTCGGAAGGATTAATTTCCTTTTTATTTATTCAAAAACAAGTCTTTTGAAAATATAGACATTCTCTTAACAGTAACATAGAACGAAATAAGAAGTGAAAATTCTGTTGAAGCGCTCCTTTTGAAGTTATATTTATTGATGCGCTTCTATCATTTTTATTTTTTTCCCTCTTGTTATTGTTGCTTTCGAAATTCTCCACTGCCATGGGACATCAATAGAATCGTAATAGTGATGTAAATTATTGTCTGCGCCCAGGAGACGACCGCTCTTGGTTTGAATTTACTATTGCTGCTATTTCACGTCTCTCAGTCGCACATTTTTTGCAAACGATAACTTCAATTGTCATCGCAAACGCTACATGATGTCAAAAAAATAAAATTCAGAAAAACTGATCATACACCTGAACCCAAAACCCTATCGGAATCCAAATTAATAGATGATTTGGACCTATCTATTTACAAGGGCAGAATCTGGAGAGAGGTAGACAAAAAAATTAGGCTTTTAGTAATAGTAGAAATAACACTTTTTACAATATTGTTTGGTGCAAAAATCTCTGGACATATTATGAACCAGGTAATAAAATTGTGTTGAAATAGATTATAAAGAATTGCTTAACAAACAGATGAAAATAATCTGGAAGTGTTGCCCTGGCGCGGAAAAGTCACCTGACCATCTTAGTCCGAGTACAATGTAACCTTCATTGTTTCCATCTTGAATTTTAACAATCAGCAATTTTTCTGTCTAGGAGATGTTGCAACACCACCTAAAGATAAGGCCTTATAGTCCATCCAGCCTTGCGCGAAATCCTGCCGTTTCAATTGTTGGATATTCTTACCACAAAAATTGAACAATACATAACAACACATTTCGCGCAAACTAAGGCTGGATGGACTATAGTACCAACACCTCCTAAAAAGAAAGCCTATGCACTGAAAATTCATACATTATTACATCATCATAAAAAGGCATTGTTAATCGTATTTCTACCAATAATAAGCTCTAAATTATGACTTCTTATGATCATGTAACAATGTATGAATTTTCAGTGCTCAGGCTTTCTTTCTAGGAGGTGTTGATAGTACTCGGTGAGCACTGCGTCATCAAACTGGGACAGACAATGAAGCTTTCATTGTTTACAACAAACGGAAAACCGTCGTCCCGTGTATTTCATTGTTGCAAACAGTGGAAGTTGCATTGTCTGTCTCAGTTTGATGACGCAGTTCTCACCGAGTACTAACAACACCACCACCTAAAGAGAAAGCCTGAGTGCGGAAACGTCATATATTGTTAAAACGTCAGAGGTAGTCATCTTTAATCGCATTTCTACCAATAAGAAGCCCTAAATTATGACTAGGTATGATGATGTAACAATGTATGAAATTTTCGCGCTCAGGCTTTGAGTAGAGGTGGTGTTGGCACTAAGGTCTTATCTTTAGTTGGTGTTAGCGGTTGGCCAGGGCTGGTCTTTCTTATGGGCTACGAGTTAGGGCATTATTATTCGTATTTTTACCATTAACAAGCCATAAATATGCCCTATCTATGGTGATGTAACATCGAGGCCAACGAGAGACAGACCAGGGCACTCAAAAGTCACATGATCATCGGGGTCCAGCCAACAATTCATCTTTCATTGTCTCCATCTTGGATTTTAACAATCGGTAGTTTTTCGTTTCTTGGAAACAATGAAGGTGGATTGTTGCCCGGACCCCGATGATCATGTGACTTTTGAGTGCCCTGGCCTGTCTCTCCTTGGCCTCGTGTAACATTGTATTACGCTTCATTGCGGAGGCTTTCTCTCTCGGTGATTACGGTTTAACTGAAGCCAACAAAGAAAGTTACAACAATCCGAAGCCAGAGATTATTGTGGTAAGACAATACTCAGTCATTGTTGTGAATTAAATAAACTGAAAAATGTTTAGTGTTGACTTTATTAGTTCCAATTCTGTAGAGTCGTAACCACCGAGAGAGAAGGCCTCCACACAATTATTAATTATAACCCGTCATATGACGGGTAAGCGGTCTAGCAAATAACTGGTATGTATCTTTAAACTCATGTGAAAATAGAGAAGAGCTATCGCTAAAATTCACAACTATAATTCACAAAACAGAGAAAAGTGTCAACATATTAAGTACTGCATTCATGACTAAACATACTAAATGTCAACAAAAGTTATAAATTTTTATAAAAAAGGTTACAAAAAGTTTATGTAAAAAGAGCAGTAAACGTAGTTCGACAACTCTGTTATCATCATTCAGAAGACAACAGAGCCGTCGAAATAGATACTGACTCATAATAAGTTTTCAGTTTGCTATGATAAGACGTCTTTCTCCTTTATTTTACACATACTTAAGCTTGTTGATAAACGTCATTTGCATTTGGTAAAAGCCATCACTTCAACCCTCGGTTAAATTTATAAACACTGCCATAAGAAAATCCTGAAAATCTTTTGAATCCTTATGTTTTACAGCATTATTGCGTTAATTATACAAGTTAACATCGATTAATAATCAAACAACATTCGCAAAATAACCAAAGCGTTTCATTTTACAAAGCGTGATGTAAAATTTTGCAATCTCATTAATCGTAGGATGCTCCTATTTCATAGACTTTTGATACAAGGTAGATGCTCTAGTTTTATTTATAAAGATAGAATCGTAAGGGCTATCACTAAAAAGGAATATACCTAACGATATAAACATATAAAATAAAAATATTTAAAAATTGATAAATTATGCTAAGTAATGATTTAAACAAATTATACATCCTTAAAAATCTATGAATCAATTATAAGATATAATTTTTGTAGATTCGATTTAAAGTACATAATTATATTATTAAATTCAGAAAATCTAAATTCAAAGAAAATGCGAAATAGTTGAAATATTGGTACATTGAAAAATCATTTGCTAAGTTATTGGTAAATTTTTAAAGTTAATAAAGAAACTGAACATTGCCAGTAAACGTAAAAACAATGTTTTAAAATTATCCTGGATAAACTCATTTTTAATTTAATTCTCTTCTTTAATTTTCGTTCTATAATTTTCTTATTTGCTGAATATTGCGAGCAGTGGTCGATCTCCTATCACTTCAACACACCGGCTTTCCTTAGTAGCTTGTAAAGCTTTAAAAATAGGGATGTTTACCTTCCTTTTCTCGTGTTCGTGAAACCACAGAAGAAAAGACAGATACAAATTCTAAAGTAAAAACTGCGAAGAAGAAAAGTGCGAGGAGCAGAAAAAAAGAAGTGTGCAACAAGAAAGAAAAGCAAAGAAAGTCTCTTCTCCCCATTAGTTGTGATGGAGCGGTATCGATTTTATCGGAATGCTCTCTTGTACAGTGCTCCCAGAATCTAATGTAACGTTGTGTAATGGTTTTCCTATTTCCATTTCTCTCCTAGTTCCGTTTCGACGCGCGAGACGTAACGAAGACGAACTCCGTTCGCAACGTGGTTCGGAAGGATTTTTGCAGGCAGTCATCGGGAAATCAATCCGTGTAGGTCGGGGAGTGCGCGACGTACGGCGCTTGGTGCGCGCTCAGAGACCTCGTTCTCTCTCTCACTCTCTCTCTCTCTCTCTCTCTCTCGTTCTCTCCCTTTCTCTCTTTCTCTCTCTAGCTCGGCATTGCGCAGGCGCACTTTCATTGACACCGCTCATAAGTAGGGAAGTCATCGAGCGAGCAATCCAATCAGAGTCGATAGAACACCGTCGCACGGCCGCCGCGTCTCTGCAGCCCATCCGCCGCCCGGCCTGACCGACCCTGACGCGACCTGCTCTCCTCTGTTGCCGGTCACCGATGTAAAGATTCCTATATGCTTGGATTGCCATCATGCTGGATATGCACACTAGGGATGCTTCTACTCAAAACCCTTCTGGTCTTATTGCCGCTCTTCGTTGCAGGTAAGTGATGCCGCTGACCGCGTTTTCTCTTGCTCTTTTTCCACTCCCACCCCTCTCTTCCCCCTTTCATAACACCGGGCGCCGCTCCGCATCGCTCTTTTCCGCTGCTTCTTCTGAATTGCGGCGGCGGCGGAATTTCGAGTGGGCCCGGAGACAGCATGCCCACGTCCAATTATACCTGACACGAAAAGTGTTTACATAAAAATACCTTCTCGTAGTTTAACTTTTTTTTTATTTAACTTGTTTTTTTTGCTCCTTCTTTACGTGCCCTAATTTGGGAGCTGGTAGGCGGTGGAACAAAAGAAGGTGTACACGATATTTTCTTTGCGTGACATCATTTTCGTTTTGTTCTTGCCTCCTGCTTTTAACCTATACAGTTGTTTTTCCTTAACAAGCTCTAATGATATTTTATGTTCCTTCAACTCTAAGCAATAAGTTGTTTTTAATAAGAATCTTTAAAAATTATTTAAAGCGATATGTGATGTTTTATTTTTGTTTTTATCATTATTTTAGAGAAAATATTGCACGCTCTCAATTTTTTAATTTGTTTATATGAGATACTTAGTAGTTGTTATATATGATGAAGCAGTTGTTACTCGTGTAAGTAGAACTGATTTATGCACCGAATGCCGCGATGACATTTTCACCGGCCGTCCGTCTCGAGGCGTTTAACGGCCAATTCATCAGCGTTAGTGGCAAACGACGGCACTAGATGGGCGGAGAAAACCTTGGACTTCCCCTCTCGTTTATCTCTTCTCTTTGCTGCTCATTTGGTGGTCGGGTTTGCCAAAGATGGTGGATGGTAGGTGTTGATATAGTGATGAATCATCGCCATGAGGAAAAACTTCTTGGGATCAAAGCTTTGGCCCAGCCCATGTGTCGACAACCCCAGAGGTGGGCTCTACTTGCTACTACACGTTCCTTTATCACCAACCCGTGGCCGCAGCTGAAACATCGGTTGAAGAATCATCTATAACAACTTCTAGTCATATATCGTGTTTTTATTCTCTTTTTCCGCTTTACTTCGACAACGGAAAGCGGAAGGAGTTCCTTAGCCTGAGAGCTTCCTACACAGCTCGGGCTCAGGTCCGAGTGACCGCGTCAAAAGGGAACAGTCATAAAATAGAAAAAAGGGGTTGAACGGCCTGGCGGGGAACCGAACCCCTGTCGTCATAAAAGAAAACGACTCCCTCTCCGCTGCGAGATGGCAGTCTTCCATTAATCATTTGTTGATCTCTGACCTGGCGCCAATTTTTCATCTGTCTTCATCTCCTTTTCGTTTTTTGCCCCCACCATCCCTTTCCTTCCTTCCTTCTCAACCCTTTCGTTTTACACTTTCTCTCAACCCGTCTCTCTCGCAATCTATTTGCCACCGTGAGCAATTTTAGCATACGGCTGATAATTTGGAAGTGAAGCCTTTCCTCTTTATATATCCCCTCCCCCTTCGTCTTATCCGTGCAGAGGCCGAGGACCCAGGCGAGCAGTTGGGAGAGTGAAGCGCAACAAGGCCTGATAACGGAGCGCCTTCTTTCGCTCACCGATCCCAGCTCTCTCTCGGTGGCATCCTCACGTAGTCACCGCCCGCCACCGACGTTTCTTTTTCCTTCGTTAAACTCGGGGGCGCATCTTTTAATGCCCTGCTTGATGACAATCGAGCCGGAGCTGATAAGCATCTGTGGGGGCGAAATGGCGACAGCGACTCCTCGTTACTTAAAACGACCTCGTTATGTGGCGCCTTGGGAAGGTTATAGCGTCTGCCACCATTGACCCGCTCCGACGACGGGTTGGGGAAGGGTGGGGACCACTTGTCAGCGAGAGCAAATCAGGCGAGCGGACATTAGCACGTCCTTCTTTTACTTTTGCATCCGAGCGATGACAGTCCGGGATATGTTCATCATCTCCCTTACACATGTCTCCCTTAGTCCTTACTTGTTCAACAGTTTTCTTACGCCCTACCCCATCCCGCAACCAACCTCGCCTTCCAGATTGTGCGGTTTTATTAATCACTTTTTAAACCCTTTGCCTATCTTATAAAGAACATAACGGGAACGTCCCATGCATAATATCATCTTCCTTATTTCTTTTTAACGCCTCAAATTTTAAGAGATCGCATTAGCCCGTCAAATGACTCCATCTTGAAACTGAGTTGGATTTTTTTGCCATCCCAAAAGCCATTGGATAAAGTGATTACCCAAGTCTATAAATTCGTATTTAAATGGGACTGAATCTTTAAGTCCCTTCATCGTAGGAAACTTTATTCAGTCTCCTAATTAGCTTCATAAACTCAAAATATTAACTATTTGACTGAATCTGAAATGCATAGTACGGCCATTGAAGCATTTTATTGAGAGTCTTCAGGACATAAAATTATTTTCATACTACTATAGTATGATCCGAAACTTTGTCCATTGGTATCTCATAACTGCCTAAACAGTATATTCTTACAAGTGAATATTTTTTCATATAAACAAGAGAGTGTAGTGCAAATGATTTTAAGTTACCGTATATGCCTTCGTATAAGTCGATATCCAGATTCTGAAATGTACTTCGGATTCAGGCCTATATTCGCCTGTTAACTGTGTTCAAAATAAAAATAACACATTTAAAACATTTTTAATAACAAGAATCGCCTATCAGCAAAGTAAAATGATTTCTTCCTCAGTTTTGATGCAAAAAGTTGCAAAATTTGATTTTATTTTCAAGACAGATGCGAACACAATTTGACCCCAACATTGTGTAGCTTCATCTGTAGCAAAGGTATTCATCATGAAACAGGAATCTATGTGGCCAAATAATAAGTCATTTGTGGCCAGCATTTCCTCTTTATATTTCCCCTGTGCCTGTTAAGGTCTTAAATAAGGCTTCAATGTACAGTCGGGTGCAAAAAGGCTTTCACCTGCTCCGTAGGAACTGAGTTTACCGGATGCTGATCGTTTGCAAAATCAGGTACTTTTACTGAGAGTCAAGGCAGATTATACTGGATATGTCCCTTCTGAATGAAAATAAGGTAGCAGATATACGCTTGGAATGTGCTATTCACTTGCTCAATTATGACTTAAGTCTAAACCTTTATGCAGTCGACTGTACATGTCAAAAGTTTGTATAAAAAGCGAACTAGTGGGTGAAGTTAGATTTATGTATGATGAGAAAAAGATGTGTGATATCGTTGGATTGGAACAATTTATTTCTAAGTTTCTTTCTAAGTACTTCCTACCCTCCTAGGAGGAGTAAAGCTTGATGCTGCTGTTATTGATGGCACATGCACAACATTCTTGCTACCATAATTCATAAATTTTAACATTAATATTTCATTTGTAGCTTTATTTTGCAACAAATCGGACATTATCAAATAAATCACCATATAAACTGGACGAAGTGCGCAACTTCGCTCGAAGTAGGCCCTTGTGGAAAATTGATCCCTGAATTTGGAAATATTATTTGAAAATTCTAGCAGTCGACTTTTACATAGCCATATACAGTAAACTGCTCAAGGCGGATATTGTAAAACTGCTGTCAGATCATTCAATAAGCAAATGCGATCTTCTCTGTTCTCAGAATATACGGGTCGTCCTCTAGCCTTTTGTATTTTGTTTTGTTTAACGATCGTAGACGATGTTTCGATGTTTAAAGAACTAATCGGACATTTCCTTAGGGGAGACATAATGTTTTTCTAAATATTTATTTTTTTGAAATTTTAATCTACTTTTATTGTACCTGCAGCTCTTTATAGGTGCGTTATTGGCCATAACGTGAATTTAAAAAGGATTTTTATTTATAATTAACCCTGTGAGGTGGGTCTATAAAACTCAAATGATGATGTTGGCCAAGTAGCCATTAATTTTAATTCCTTCCAAATCTCCAAATACACCCAACACCTATCTGTTTTATGATCTCCTTTTATTATCTAGCTTAATAAACCATTTTTTGTTGATTTTTCAATTGTTTCGTCCTTCTTATTGCAAACGGAGAGAGAAGTCGGTGAGGAAAAAATTACGAGGCATAGATAGTGTTTCCGCCTTTTCTGTTAACTGTTCTTCATTCGCCTTATCGCTCGTAATGCAGGCGGCCACGAGGGAGGGAGAAAGAGGAGGAGGAGGATGAGGAGGTGGTAGGCAGGCAGGGAGGCAGGCAGGCGGCAGTGGCTGAGTAGAGACCCCCAGCTTTTCTCTTGCGTACAGCGGCAGGCGAAACTCGACGACGTCGCTCGATTTACTTGTCACCCAACGAAAGGTATAAAGCGTCCCTCTGTCCCCGAAAAGGAAAATTTATCTTAGCTAGTTTAGTACCGCATTATGTTTTTCTGTTTTCAAACCTTCGTTTTTACGGACGCGAAAATAAGCCGAAAACAATGAGGTGGAGTGTTTTCGTTGTCGCTGTAACGAGGGTCGGCTGTCGCAATCAACGGCGCACAAATTCGTTCGCTTCGTTGGCATCAATTGTTCTGCACATCAAAGCACTTCAGTCAAGCCTTAGTCCTTCTATCCACGCTCAAGGTTTGGATCCAAACTTGCAGCTTCAGCTTCTTAAAACTGCAATGAAAATAAGAGGGGGACCCGTCGCATGAATGGCATTCATTGGGAGTTTCCTCCTCTATTTCTTTTTTTTAAATTTTCTCGGAAGTATTGAATAATTGAGTTTCGGTGTCAATTCATAATGCGCGATTGATTGACAACCGTTAATTAATATTCCAGTTGGTAATGAGGAATTATCGCCGGTAGACGCGTATTAACCTTCTTTAATATCTCCTGCTAAAGTTTTATAATAGATTTACATCCATATTAAATTTCATCTCTTTAAACGTTTTCATCACATTTTTCCTCTTTATACTTCGCCCAGGCTTTTAATTGCAATTCGATTATCATTTTTCCCATTGGCGTAATTGAATACGAAACGATGGAAGCTTCATTATACAGTAAACGTCATTATATCTAAGCACAACTTATAGCAAAATCTGTCATTTCGCTCTTCAACAAAATAGACGAAAATTTTTTTTTAAATTGCTAATGCTATTTTAGGTCCAGAAAATGTATATTGAGATTTTTTGTTTACTTTTTATCCTTTTAATTTCAACTGCTTTAGAAATCAATACATTACGATGAGACGTTAATCAGTTTGAAATTTATTCTCGAAATGTCGAAAAACGCCCAAAAAGGACTGGGATAGTCGAAAAATAAAAATTTTATTTCCTATTTTTATTTTATTTATTTGGAAAAATTTTTTAATTTATTTTCATTTTTTTATGCATTCAATTTTGACTTGAAAGAAGATTTTATCTGTTTATAATAATCTAAGACGTAGTTTGCTGATAATATAGGTATGACCGTTTACTTCTTATAGATGATTAAATGAAGCTTTTAACTTTAAATTAGTTTTCACTATCATCTTATTGATCATTTCTATAGTCTATAACGTTCACATAACATCTTTTTTTAATATAATACGGAATAACAGTAAATGATGTTGGAATGCGAAGAATGCAAATCATACAGAATTACTGATCATGTCCTTATTATAACAATCGCAAAAAATTCCAAAATGAAAAACATTATGAAAAATTAGGTAAAGCTTGATTCATTTTCTACGTGCTTCGAATATGAAAATAAAATAATTTTGTATGAAATATTAATATACAATGCTATCGCGTATACTACACAAAGTTGAGAAATCAAAATTCACTTGTATGTATATTTATTTATTTAGAATGGATATCCTTAAAGCATACTCACCAAGCTTTCCAAAACGCCATTACGCTTAAAATTTGGTCGAACTCGTTCCAAAGTTGTGAAACAACAACTGAGATTTCCCTCTCAATGCGTCTATGGAAGCGCCATGTATTTCAATGGGATGATTTAGTTACCATAAATTTTTTATTTTATTTAATTGAAAACATTTTTTAAAAAAAGTTTTTAAGTGCTTATTTAATAAACTTCAAACAATTAAAAGATTTTAAAAAATTAATTTCCAAATGGATATATAATTTGTTAAAACAAAAACATTGGCAAGTGAATTTTGAATTCCCAAACTTTTGCGCCACCCTGTATTGATATTGCTATGACATACGTCGAAAGTGCCCTCCAACTTCTTGTCTAAACAAAGCACCTCATGTAAACACCAGTGGTGGTTTATCATCATTGACTTTGGCACGTTTATTAAACAGAAAATCAGCGCCAGATATTGATTTAAAACATAAATAGTTCCGTTTACAATTATTTTTATATTACTAATGGCATTTATGAACGATTTCATCCTTGTAATTATTTTATTGAAAGTCATTATATAAAGTTTTAGCATTTGTACATAAATGCAGCTCGATTTTAAAGATGATGCATGTAAATACATCTTTACCATTGGATGTATTTAACTATAATACATTTTCAACTTAAAATAAACGCTAAAATAAATTAATACATTAAAATTGGGGCAAAATTTATTTTGTAAAAGTTGATTTTGTTCACTTTAAAATATCAATTTTCAATTAAATTGTCCTTTGAATCTAGAAAATCAATTTCAGCTTTTATTTATTAATGATTACTTATTGATATTTAAAACGGTTTTACGAAAACAACATTTCCTGATTGTTAACTTTATACAGCATCCTAATAAATTTCATTTATTTGTACTCTCTCTATATGCATTTACATTTACCTCGTGTTTTCATATAATGTCAAATAGTCTTGTGGTCTGAAATGCGCTTCTGCCAGAGTCAATAAGCTGACGCGTGTAATAATTTTTCCAACAGCATAATGCGGTCATTTATGTCATTGCCTTAGCAATAAACTGCTCAAAATCACATATTAATTCTGAACAGTCTACTACTCACCGTTGATGAATATTTAAAAGCCTTTAATTGGCTAGTTTCGTATACTGTATACCTATCAGCAAATGTTAATTTGTACAAGGGAAAAATGTTATTCGACGCTTCCTGTATCAAATATCGGATTTGCTATAAAGAAGAGATAGTGTCGTAGATACACAAATGTCCCAGAAGCCTAATAAGTGCATTTAAGTGGATAAAATGTTTGAGATACTCTGTATATGGGGACAATAGAAAATATTAAAAATCTTCTAAAATTTGTCTTTATGAAATACTTAATGTTTTGGCTTACTCGGCTTAGTCTTGATAAATGACATTAATTATATAGTGTCCACATGAAATCTCCCTGATTTCAAATGTTAATTGTAAGAAAACTAATAGTTCTAAAGCTTTGCGGTTTGTGATGTCACGAAGAGCAACTCAAAACGCTTTGTGCTGTCTTTATATGCATCTCTATGTGGACTCCGTAGAATGCCCAGTCGATATTCAATCTCTAGCCAAGTGTCGTGTAGCATATTCGGTGTGATTGAGTTGATGGTTTCCACAATTTTCTGGCGACGACCATAAAGATCACATACAGGTGCAGCTCTACCTCTCTCTCTTGTTGTGTTGTCATCTTTGCTAATTATTTAACGCCTGCAAAAAATAATATTCTTTTTCAAAACTGTTTGAGTTGCTCTTCATGACACCATAACCGCAAATCTCTAGGATAATGTTAATAGTTTCCTTACAATTAACATTTGAAATCAGGGAGGTGTCATGTCTAAACGAATAATCAAATACATTTATGCTTATTAATTATATTGTGATTCTACTCACACAAATTTTGTACTTTATTAAATGCATTCTTAACTTTTCTTAGCGGTAAAAGAGGTTTATGTTGGTCATTTTCCTCGTAATTTCGACATATGAAATAAGTAAGGGTACTGTATATTAATGTATACGATTTGTTAATAGGGAAAGTAAAAGATGAAATAAAATAGCTTTCTACCTTCTTATATGAAAATTTACCAAACGTAGGGAACATGTTAGGGCTAAACCAAAGTTTAATGTTGCAAACAGTTATCACGCTCTTAACTGTTTTCATAAAGTTTAAAGATTTTTGAATACAAAAATTATTTATTTTAATTCCTTACGGAAAAATTATATTAGACTTCCCTTGTCTCCTAACATTAGTATTTAATGTCCGAAATGGGTATTGGCTGGAGATCATTGGTATTATGAGATGTTATCAATAACATTCATATGTCTACTATAACTCTTTACGGAATTTATTGGTGTAAATGAATGGTTAGTGATTGATATTACAGAGAAAAACTATTAAGAATATCTTCAAAAATTTTGATTATTGCGCTCAATCATTTTCTGCAGTTTATATAAAAGAGGTAGGAATTTATTTAAGCCTTTTAAAGTTATTCAATAAAACCTCTGCCATCTTTGTTATTTATGGCCGCTTTTCTCGTTATCCGTAAACGATAAGTAATTTACAGCGGGGTGGAAGGGCTTTGTAATGCAAAAAAGAAGGCCGCAGTTATTATGGGATCACCAAGATGTGCATTTGTTGAAAGTTGGCACAGGAAGAATGCATTCAAGGGATTCCTTATTAGCATATCGTCTGAGAGCAATTTCTGAGAGGGATTTTTTTTTTCACTCCCTACCCCTCTCTTTTCTCTTCAGCCTGAGTTGCTGCTGAGTTGCTTAGAAGACGCAATTTGGGCTTCGCTTCCATTAACCGACGACGACGCAAATTGATTGCGAAAACGGTTGGCCACTTGAGCCGAGGCCAAAGCAAGAAGAAGGGAGGGGGGGAGGGGGAGGTTGACCGAGTTCAAACGACGTCATTTCCGGGAGCGTAAAAGATTGGCCTTAACCGTTACTCGCACACTTGCTGCCTCCATCCATCATAAGTGTTTGTCTGATGCGAGATCAGTTTCTCTCTCTTTCTATTTTGCTTCCACCTCCTCTTGCTCCTCCGAACAAATCCTCTGCAAATTCTCCGCCTGGCGATGGCGCTGTCGGCTTCACTGCTGCACTTAATTGATTGCCAGAGAAATGTCTTCATCGCCATCAGTTTTACCCTACTATTTATCAGTTTGTGATCAGTATGGAGCAACGAGTAGGATTGTATGAGAAAGCTCAAAGTCTTATTCATTAATATTGATGCTTGCAACCTGATAATGAAAAAATAGTAATTGAAATTAGAGTTTCAAGTTCTTAGGAAAATTCGATTTGCTTCTCAGCAATCGTAATGCCTGGTGATGCTGAAAACTTTCATTGTTCTAAGCTATATTAATGCGTTGTTTATAGAAATTTGTTTTTGGTATATTATATAATTAATCCAATACTAACATCTTCATTAATCTCTGTAATTAGGCGTTCATATTAAAGTCATAATTATTTTAATTAAACGATTATGGTGATGACTTGAAGAAATAAAATATTTCAGAAAAGTTTTAGCTCTTGAAGCCTAAATGTTCAAAATTACATTAAACTCAATTAAGAGACTTTTTTGTGTTTACACACTAAGGTGAACTGCATGAATATTTACAAGATGGACTCCTGCGAGCTTGATCTTAAACAAGTTAATTTATTTGATTACAGTAAGCTTCAATTAATGGTCCAATCTATAGTCCAACCTTTGCTAACATTTGCCGAGAAATTAGTGAGAAATAACCGCACACATTATTCGCGTTTTTCTATTGGACGTATGTTCCCCATGACCTTAGAATAATGTCACATGAAGAGTCGTTGATAAATATGGTACTATTCTTCTACGTTGTTAGGCTAACAGTGGCAGCTAACTTTGTAAAATAAATTACCTAGCTTAAAAGGGATTGTCTTACGAAGTATTATCGGCGTTTGTATGAGAGTCGTGAACTATGGACCACTTGTACTCCGTTTCTGCTTTCATTCATGCATTTAAATTGAATTCTTGTGTTTTAAGGGACATAAGTTCTACTATTTCTAGAGTAAACTTCAAAATAAAGATAGACTAATGAATCTTCGTATAGAAACACAAAAGCGATAGGCTTATCTTTAATGATGACGACGCGTTTTGATCCTCCTCAACAAAGCCAAACTATATCTTGAGTTTTGCTGTATCGACGCTCATTATTTTACTTTAATTTGGAATTCTTATAAAAATGTCATAATAATTTTGACAAATATCTAGATTTTATTTTCATTGAAAAATAATTTTATTAAAATGAATGCTAAAGGATACTTAGTAATTAAAGTTCGCGAATTCTTTAGTCAATACCATAAGCTTCAATATTTGGTTTTTAAAGATTATAGCTCTAAGAAACAAAATAATTACATACATTTAACACATATGAAGTTTTAAAAGGATTTGTAAAATTCGTAAATTCTTATTTCTGACAAAAAGCAATGTTTTGTTACCCGTGAATATGATATGAATTCAAACATAGGCTCTAAGAGTAAGTTCGAATTCATTTACAAGTTCGGATTTTAATTATCTATATATTTACCACATGTAATGCCAGTGCCTTTATTATATTCACAAAAGAATATATCTTCACCCAAGAATAATTATTTCCGGGAATCTAGAGTAAGTTCAAAATTCCATAGAAACCGCATACGGTTTGGTACACAGGTTTATTTGTGGTCGTTTAATTGAAGGGCTTTAATAATTACTTATTTCCCTTATTTAGTTCTTGCCTTTATCATCCTCTTTCCTTGCGGATGATTATTTTTCACATCGAGTCTTGGGAGTCTTTTCCTCCATTGTTCGGCTCGAATCCAACAAAACATGGCGTTGGTGATGGTAGAAATCGGCTCGCTATCTTTAGAAAGTCTCCCTGGTCGAGTTGATTATCACGTTAGTTACTTCAATTCTGCTGATAACGTGGCTTTACCATGGTTTCCTCATCTATCTGCGTCCGACAATTGGAACGGGGATGGAAGAGTCAAGGGGCCTTGGAATTGCATCTCTGCGCAAGCTCACTGGTCGTTTTCGCCTTTGCGATGGAATATCATTAACACCAGTGCGATTGTTAATCGCTGCCAAGCCTAACCGTCTTTGCTTCCTTCATTTTGACGAGTGCTGCTCTTCGGTTTCGCCAAAAGGACCCCTCCGATTTTCTCCTTCCCGCCCCCCTTTTCCTTGATTACCATCGCCCGTAATCCTAACGACAGGTGTTTCGCAAAGTGACTCCCTTTATTCCACTCTCCTGTCGTTGAGTAATTCGCTCTCCACTTCTATTGTCGCTTCCACCATAGAACGAGATTATATCCGCCATTAAGAGTGAAGAATTTCCAGTCGTGAAAATATAATTTTTCCGCACTGTCAACCGTTTCTTCTTACTTTTCGCTGTTACTCCTTGGCGCACATTAATATCTTTCACGAAATTTTAAAAATTTAATATTTCGAGCCCCGTACTCGTCTTCCTTCATTCAAAACGAATTTTGACTCAGCTTAGAGGAACTTTCCACTTCCAGTATAGAGTGCTCTTGTTATAAATTTAAATACACGATCAATCCTTTTGTACGTTTGTCTAAAATTTCAGTATCATCATTATTTGTAATGAAAAAAATTTCGAAGATAATAAATATGTAGATATTTTTCTGAAATTTTGCTTTCTAAGTCCGAAATACTGAAGCATTTTTTTTTTTAAATTTAGATAAATTATAATAAACGAAGAAATGCATATCAAATAAATTTATTTATTTTTATCTGAAGGAATATTAAGATGGTAGCTCGACAATTTTATTCAAAAAGTAAACTCAAACTTTCAAACGAGAACGGTCGTTTCCAGTTTCGATTGAATTTTTTTTAAATGTCGGGACTTAATATCTAATTTCAAGTTTTATATTCACAACGTTGATTCTCATTTTTCAACTATTAAAAATCTAAACTCCTGGGTTTCTATTTCTTTCCGAGTTGTATTTTTTTTTCTCTTAGTCTTTTTTTTTTTAACTCAGCCCTACCTTTTTAAGGCAATGAAATTACGCTCAGAATTACCCCTTTACGCATTTACTTGATTAAAACGGCTGAGAAGGTTAGAAAGAAATTTTGCGTTTAACATGTATGAGCCAGTTTTTTTTTTTCTTTTAAAGAAACTTTTTTTTAATTTGTGAAATAGTTTTTTTCTTACAAATACAAGGACGTAAATCTCTTTTGCATGTATATTAGCATTTTTTAATCTGCGAAACACTGAAAAAAAGATTAACTTTATTTTTAGAAACCATAAAGGCATTCAAGCAAATATTCAAATAGAACTGATTTTTCTCGTTTAAACTCGCTGACATTTTAAATTGACTTTAATGTATGAAACTTGTTCAGTAATATATTTTATCTGTCTACAGATTTCTTTAAACAATTTATTTATTTAAAATTTTTATTCTGTTTTACCCTACTGTTCAATTTCGAAACATGAGATTTATAGGTGTATCGAAATACATCTTATGTATTTAAATCTATAATTAAACTTACATGATCCCTTTTAAAATATTTTTAAAACAAATGCAATGGTTAGAATTTTATTGAAAATACACCTTAACATTGCTACCATATATACATTAGAATAAGACGTGCAAGAAACATTAGTTGTTGTAATAGTTCATGGATATGCAGAACATGACTGTAAAAATTCATGCCATAAAAATATGTATTGCTTGATATAATACAGACCATACTTTGAGCTATAACTTAGTCGTCACTGAGTTAAACATGAAGCAAAGGCTCAACAATAAATTTTGAGTGAATTAGGGGAAATCCTCGGTTAAAATCTGATGAAGTGCATCGTAGTTAATACCAACTTCCTCCGCAATCATGCGTACAGTCGATCACCGATCCGTGGAAGTGAGCTTCATGTTGGGCTCAGTGATGACTAACACTTTAGGGCTTTCTTTTATGTAATTTGAATTAGACAAAAAATTATTATATTTCACGATGTTATAACACTCTTCACCGATCTTTTCTGATGCAACTAGTATATGAATATCG
This sequence comes from Rhysida immarginata, assembly GCA_023313115.1. Lineage (NCBI taxonomy): Eukaryota > Metazoa > Arthropoda > Chilopoda > Scolopendromorpha > Scolopendridae > Rhysida > Rhysida immarginata. The sequence continues at coordinate 4,103,370 of JAHWFO010015425.1, read as the reverse complement.
GATTGTTTCATAGATTATCGCCGAACCAGTTAAGGCAGAAAGTCGAAGAAAACCCAGTGTCCACAATACGTGAGATCGGTGTCAACTATCTCTATTGCTAGCGATGTATCTAGCAGATATCTGGAGCTTTACACAAGGTTAAATACCTGGGTTCCTTACGAATTCCTTGAAGAATACCTGTCATGGCGTCTAGAAATATACGAGGGTAAGTCAATATATAAATCGCAAAATGAAATACCTTCAAATTGCTGCAATGTGAAATTGTGCTATTAATATCGGTCATTGCAACGATCCTCTACCCAAGTGTCTGTGTAGTTGGGGAGCATCGCCGTGTAACGTATATGGCGCTAGTAGTCACATTTTCGTGCGTAAGTAAGTCATGCGAGCATCAACTCGGTAAGACGGCAAGTGTATTAGCTGATTGTACGCGTCATGGACAACGGGTTGTAATTCAAGTGTATGGGCGCAGGGCAAATGTGCTAAGCAAGTGCACAAATGTTTAACCAGGAAAGCCGTTTACCCAGTGAACTTCTTCTGTGGGATGGCAACAATGCCACTATCACAGTGGCTCGCATATGATCCCTAGGTTGGGAATGACTGGAACATCCGCCCTACATTCGCATTTGGCACCATACGCCTTTCAACTCTTTGGCCCACTGGTTGGTCACCGGTTCCATGATATGGAGGAGGTCTGTCGGGAGGTTACCACCTGGCTACGAAACTTTCTTCGCTGCTGGCTTTGAGAAACTTGTGAAACGCTGGGACACATGTCAAAATGTTCATGGAGATTACGTTGAAAAATAAACCAAATTTCATCAGGTAATATGCCTTTAGCGACTTAAATATTGACTTATCCTCGAGCATTGCCATCAGAAGCCTGAGAGTAGCCTCTCTTTTTACGTCATATATACGATGAAAAATCGGTGATATATGAAAACAAAACGTATGCGAAGCGGCTCAATCAAGGCCCTCTTCATCCTGCTTATTCCCTAAACTTCGCCCCATCAGACTTTCACTAGTTTCACCATTTGGACACTTCTTGAGGGACAATCGGTTTAATAACCAGGATGCTGTAATTCATACCATGAGCGATTTTTTAGACAACTGTGGTGCTAGCTTCTGCAACGGGCGTTTTTACACTCAAATCACGTTGGGCACAGTGTATTGCTCCGAGGGAAGATTTCTTAATAAATTGGAATTCTTCATCTGCTACTCTGTTCTTTACTTGTGTCAAAAGCGAGAGATAATTATGAAACCACTCAATAATGTATTAATCATAGTTAGTTCGTTTGCTAATCTGATTTTTTTGTCTCAGATGAGCCTTTTTCTTGTTCATAGTTTAAGGTTGTGTAGATATTATAAAATAAAAACATGCAAACATTGGTTTAAATATGCAAATATTGGTTTAAAATAGTTGAAGAAAAAATTTGATGAACTTTCATTAATTTCAACTTCCTTTCTCTTCTCAAAAATGACGGCATAAGTTTGGATTACACTTCCTGTATAAATTTTTGGTTAACTTTTATTAATGTGGTTAATAATTATTGCATTAGCATTATCATTACTAAATCTTTTTGGTTCTTCCTTTTAAATAATTTCGGTTTCCACCAACAAATTTGTCATTTCTATAAAAAATCCATTTATTCAAATTTTACGCCGCACAATTTGTTCCCTTGGACTTCGCGGAGCATTAGTTCAACCGACTACTTCCAACGCTTGGAAAGAAAGTAAATGAGCTAGAGTCGAAATTCCTGGACCAATTACTAAGAAAATTTATTTCAGCTTCAGCTGTGTAAACTGAAATTCCAAGCCGTTAAGTCGAGAGCAACAGACCTCCAGTCTCTCTCTTTCTCTCTCTCTTTTCAAAGTAATGTTGGAAGTCCCTTCCCCTCCTCCATTTTCCATCCCCCTCTCTTCCACATAGGTTTAAATAATTAATAGAGGTGTCTGTTAAATTTAAACGTTTCAATTAAGTTAGGTATCTAGGTTAACTTTCATTAAAGAATCTTTTTGACACGTTCACAGAAATCCCAGTTTACTTTCTTCATTAAAAATATTTTTTTAAAATAGAGATATCTTCATTCAAGTATGAATTTAACTTTTGTAGTTTCAAATATCGTTATATCTAGCTTTAGAAAAGATTTCACATGTTACATGCAGAATGCAAATTAAATTGTGTTTATAAAGCAAGATTTTGTTGTGGAAGTTCGGAGGGCAAAAGATGCCAGAGCGAAAAGTTTAAAATGATTGTCTCGGAAAATATCCAGTTTTAAAGATAAACACTAATATATGCCCTGCATTTTTCTAAATTTTTTGTTTTTTTGCTGATTTGAAAAGAAAATAAAAGCTTTAAAATATATTTACTTTAATTTTTAATTTTGGAAAAAAAAAATTTAAAAATTGGGAAACTGAGGCGTCTTCAAGTTAAACTTTCGGATGACACAAAATGGCAGCTCATTTGAACATGTATCATTAATTATATATATAGATAATTAATTATATGCATATATAATTACATCTAGTACTAAAGATAAAATCAATCTGTTCAGCCGAATTAATTTTTGTCTTTACAGCTTCGGTCATTCCCCTCAAATGGTCTGCAGCTTAATAAATTGCTATATTTTTGTGTAATGAAGTTCCACATTGTGAACTCATGGTTCTTTTATCTTCTTTAACTATCCTTAACAGTTTATCATTCTTATCCTTGTCCCCAACACTATCATTTATCAAACAAGGGCCTCTCCTTTACTGTTGCTTTACATTGTCTGGCTGCTGCCTTCTTTCTATTTTCTTTTCTTCTTTATACGTTTGTTCATTGCTTGGCTTTTTTCATATAAATGAATTATGGCCTCAGTTTCTTTCATTACCTTGATTATGAAATATGAACGGGCCCCCCTCAATGTTACTTGGTTAACACTTGGTTATTGCACGCCAGGGATTGCTTTTATCACAACTTTTCTGATTCGGATTTAGCTGTAACAAGCTACTGTATTAAGAATTTTTTGTGCAAAAGTTTTATCTTTCGTTTATACTTTTTTTTTAAAAAAGTTTTAAAAGGAGTTGAGATGAGCGTGTTAGTTTTTAAGTGAAAAACTACATCTTGATACATTATCTGCTAAATCCATTTTAACTTCTGAATTATAAAAAGATATAATTTAAATGAGTGCTTTGTCTGAAAAAAAAAGAAAAGCTTTTAATTAAGTTCTTTCCAAAATGCAAATCTCTCGAGTGATTTGAAGCCCCTAAGCCTTCGGACCACTTTCTGTGATGTCGACTTAAATATTCCACACGTTAAATTTTTAAAGATGCTTTTCTGATATTAAATCCCACGGTTATGTTAAAATTATACATTTGCAATTTTTTTTTATTCCATGAAGAAACGAGAAAATCAAGGACGACGTTTTTATTCATTTTGAATTCTCTTCTCTAAATGAAGCTTTGGATGCAGTTTCATTTGTTAAAGAGGTTTTAATTTTGATTCTATGTCACATTTAAAATGCACTTTAACAGCAAGCTTGAAAGAGATTGCTCGCAATTTGAGCTCATTTTAAACGTCGACTCTCTTTTCCCAATACAAATACTAAACTAAGCTGCTGTCACCATGTGCAAAATGTTAGCGGACACATTCGCTAAACAGCCTTTTTAAGTCGGCAGCTTAATTTCGTCTTCTTTGACTGGCATTTAAACAACTGCCGAAGCTCGGTCTCGTTTACTTTTCGCTCTTTATTTAGTGAAAGGAATTCTAAATATTCTTGAATTTTTAGATCCGCTCATACCGTGAATATTTATAGAATTTACGCATTTTAACCGATTTACTTCTTTATGAACGTATAAGAAGATTCTTAATTTCACTCTTTCAAGCAGGATAAGAGATTTGTAGAATGCTTTAGTTGTGCATTTTTCGCCCTATATTATATTTTCATTCCTCAAGGAACTTGTCATAATATACTTAGCGAACATAATATCATCAATTACGAAATTAACAAGTATACCTATATACAGTGTGTAACAAAAACAGTAGGGTGGTTTTACATAGTCAATTGCTACAACAAAAAACTGACCACTATTTTACGCCCTGCATATACGAGAGCTGGAAATTTATTAGTGATCACAGCTATGCTGCAGGGGTATAGTGTTATGTGCGATTCTAACAGTATTGCCATATGCAAAGTTCATACCTTTCTCCCCGGCGATGTAATTGGTATTTCCTGACACATTTTATACAGAACAGAAAGTTGATGGAGAAATATGTTTTCCATAATGGGTAAAAATTGAAATTGCAATTCGCCGTACTGCAAAGAGGTGCTACCAGGGACTTGTAGAGGTCTGTGAAGTTGACGGTAAGAAAGAGCCTTAAGAACTTGGTGGATGAACACAATCAAGTATGGACGTGAGAATGGGAATGAAGAGCCTAGGCTTATGGGACCCGCCGTTTCAGATGCACAAATGATGACCGTTTCTGACTTGCTTGCCAATGATCGGCAGTGGACTGCTTGTGAGATCGCGTTTGAATTTCGTCTCTGTCATACGATCATTCTTAAAATCCTTAACCCTAGAATGCTAACCATACGTCTTGGAGGCATAGTTAAAATTTTAAACATCAGCTGCTGCGCTTGACCTTACAAGAGCGCCCTCTACCTCCAAGTATGCTTCATCAAACAAGCATTCTTTCGAATAGTAGTGTTTCAGCTGTCCAACTTGCATATCAATAGCGTGTATTGACTGTTTTCGTAAACATAGTGCGTCTTTTAGACGTAGAGTTAGTATTCAATGTAAATTTTTGTATGTCTCTTGGACGTAGAGTTAGTATTCAACGCCCATTTTTGTACGTCTCTTGGACGTGTTGTTATGAATGATGGTGCTTATTTATACCCTCTGAGACGTATTAGTTATTATTAATTACAAGTTCTTATATCAATACAAAGTTCTATTGTTATGGATTTTGTGGAAGAAAAAGAAATTGATAATATAATTGGAAGTCTAAATATAAACAAGTCTTCAGGAATTGACGGAAATTGGGCAAAGGACATTAGAAGTAATGGTAAAGGTTTTGTTAAACATTCACTATTTATATAATGTAATATTGAAGACAAATGAATGGCCAGAACAGATGAAAATGTCAAAGGTCAGGCCAATGTATAAAAATTTAAAAAAAAAACAGATATAAATAATAATCGACCAATAAAATTTATTACAATAAAAATTTTTAACATTGGATTAAAAAGAAACTTGAGGAATTTTGGGAAAAGAACAATATTTTTGGTAAAGAAATATATGGTTATAGAAAAAAGAAGTCAACCCAAAATTTATTATCGGAATTGACACAAAAATTAAATAAATGCTTTTATCATGGTCTTAATTCAGTAGTTATTTTTTTGATTTAAATAAAGCCTGGGATTTGGTTAATCGTGAGGTAAATAATCCTGAAAGTTCAGTTTCTGAGATCACAAATGGTATTCCTCAAAGTTTAATATTAAATCCGATTTTTTTTTCAAAATTCTAAAAAGATATCTTTTCGTTTGCCTTTAAAAACATATTAGACTATAAAATTCGTTTTTATACATACATTTTCCCAAGTATTCTTATATCGATTGTTTTTTTAATCTTGCCATAACTAGAGAGTTGTTAATAGTTAATAAACAATTTTTATAATAAATGTGTTGTTGTAAATTACTTGTTATATAATAAATACCCAAAACTCCTTAATTCAGTCAATACAACTATACAACTAATCATAACTGCACTTCAACGCGATGTACGTCTGCGAGACGTAGAGTTAGCAACAAGGACATGCTACTCATGGTTAGTATTCTAGGGTTAAGAAGCGGCTACAAATGCAAAAAATTGTATTGAAGCTTACGGAGGTTGAAACTAGACAGTGTTACGAAACTGCTAGGATCCCATCTGGAACTGTGGGATCACGAAGGGGACCAATTCCTTCGAAAAATCATTGCCTTGGATGAAAAATAGGCACGTTTGTACGAAATTCAACTGAAACAAGTGGCGCCATTATGGTTCTAAAGTGCGTGTGAACCCTATAAACATTAAAGTGCTTATTGTTGCATACGATTGCGATAGTGGGATCCTTACTCACGAAGTACCCAACGGGCAGACTCTAAACGCTGCATACTATTTACGTTTATTTTCACCACTCCACCCATTAGCCTTTTAGCAATGCACGTTAAAATGAGACTGGTGTTATCTGTAACAGTGACACAGTGCTATAACACCTTCCAGAATCTCCAGATTTTAGCCCCTGTGACTTTGATTTATTCCCAAATCTCAAGAAACCCTTGGACAATGCTGGGGGGTATATTGAGTGATTGTATGGGGAGAAACGCAAAGTAATGCACAACCATTTTTTATCGAATGCTATTTTGGTCCGGATGTTCAATGTTGGCAAGTTGATAGTTTGAATCTTTCGCTACAGACAACAATGGCTTGTTCAAGTCGAAAGGGCCGATAACTAATGAGTAAAGATGACGCGTTTGCTTGTGAATAACAGCGAGGTGTAGTCCGTTTTTTGTGGGTCAAACGCAAATACGAGTGAAATTCAGAGAAATGTTGGAGGTGTATGGCGCTGATTGTCTGGACTTCTTCACGGCAATGTTCGTCGCCATGTCGCGGCTTCTGTTCGTGAAAAAATTGAGGAATTTGGCTGGGAAGTGCTCAAACATCCACCCTACAGTCTAGGCTTCGCACCATCTGACTATCATATCTTCGGACCAATGAAGAAATTCCTAGGAGGCCAACGCTTTCGTTCGAATGAAGAGGTAAAATCAGCCGTGCTTAGATGGTTTTCTATAAACGGAGTTTTATGTTCGAGATATATTGAATCTGGTGTCACGATGGGAGAAATATGTCGAGAGACTTGGTGCATATGTCGAAAAATAGATAAAATCTGCAGCTTTCTTATGCATTGTTTCAATTTTGTTTATTATTAAAAATGTTGCCACGAGAAATTGTTGTGCATTACTTTTCGATCCTCCCTCGTAAAAGGGAATCTGTGTTACGCCTTTATTGTACTAATCCGTATTTTTGTGATCATTATTAAATTTCCGTAATTTATAAAATTTATAAAACTTATAAAATTTTCAAAAATTTTTATATAAAATATTTAGCCTGGAAGAGGGAAAACGTGTTCAATATTAGTTAATGAAAAAAAAACTATTTCTTGAGGTCAGTACGCCAATTTCTGATCAAAGGTTTACATTTCATATATGGAGGAATGAAATTGGATATTCTTTTAGAAAGAAAATAATATTGGTGTGAGGCAAAGTTATGGGTTATTCGATGTATTTATATTGGATATGATAACGTACGAGGGTGAATTAAAAAGCAAGTTACACTCAGCACCATGATAGGGTCCAGACATCATTCGCCGTTTTTAAGGATGTTATCTGTATGTCTTTAATTGCAACGTGGCATGATCCCATGGGTGTTCACGCGTTTACTGCGTACGCAAGAGTATTGCTGTCATGGCGCAGCAACTGGTTGTTCACTCCAAATTGGAGATTTCGCAGGACAATCCGTTTTTTGTGTGCGAAAGCCTTAAATTGCACTGAAATCCATAAGGAAATTTGCAGAGTCTACGGGGACAATGTAATTTTTCGTCCTGCAATTGTGAAGTGGTGCCAGCAGTTCGAAAATGGGCGCTCAGATTTGACGGATGAACACCGTGCAGGAAGACCATCACCATCCAACAGAGCAGATTGCCCGCGTTAATGAGATGATTCTGGACAATCGACGAATCACAATTAAAGAAATAGCCAGAACGCTTAGCGTTTCTTATGGGAGTGTGCACTCGATTATTCACGACATGGTTGAGAAACGCTGGAGCGGATTTTTACCGCAGCGGCATGATTAATTTCACGTTCAGATAAGTGTTTACAATTGTTGGGTGATTATTTAGAAAAGTGAAGTAAATGGTGCACGTTTCCTCAGAATGTGTATATGGGATCTTAACTTACATCTGTTTTTACTGTTTCAGAGTGTAACTTACTTTTTGATTCATCCTCGTATATCTGATCTTGTAATAATTGTGCGAACAAAGCATAGAACTATTCAGTAAAATTACATCAGTTGCAATTTTTAATATAAAAATTTTATTTACGGTAAGGAAATGTAATTGATAATAATTACCAAATAAAATTCTGATGATATCCCTCTAGTTTTTAATATGAGTTTTATATGAGCCTCTCCAGATGATAATTCCATATTGAATAATTGAATAATAGAAAGACTAATAGTTATTAAATAAAAATGAAAAATAAAAATAAAAAATATTGTTAATTATTATTTTATTTTTCATTTTTATTTATTAACTATTAGTTATTGTATTCCAGGGTTTTTGTGTCTCGTCGTTTTCTTTTATAAATATCCGTTCAATAATAGAAAGAAAAATACAAGTTTCGTAGAAGTGGCGTGGGTACGTAATATTTCAATTGAATTAAAGTCCATGCAATATATTTAATTTCCTTTAATAATGATTGGCAACGTAAATCCCAACTTAATCTATAGTCAATAACAACAACCAGATAATTGAAATTATTATTCTGCTGTATTTATCCACATCCATTTGAACAACTGTCTTGACGTAAGAATCTATGAAAATTTAATGGAGCATAACCCTCAAATTCATTATATATCATAACCAAAATAAAAAGCTGGTATTTTGATTTGAGAAAAATTTTGAGAAATTGCATACTATTTTAAGAATATTACTATTTCTTGCGCTTTTTATCTTCTAAAGCTCAAGATCATCAACTGAAACGTTGAAATCACTATAGCACAAGAACTCAAAACTAAGGAAACTGCATATCACCATTAGAACAGAAGTACGAGGCCTGTCTGAAAAGTATCTGGATTGAGGCTACAAAAAAAAGCATAACTCGCTACACCTTTTTCCTATCCGAATCGTGTGACGACATTTCTGCTGATGACGTAATGAAATTTGCAGCTGTTAAGAATGCAACGTGCAATTGTTGTAACACACTAAAGCAGAACATTTTTCTTTTCTGGTCGCGTGGTGAAAATGACAGGAAACATTGAGCAACGACAATGCATCAAATTTTGTTTTAAAATCGGTAAAACCGCAACGGAGTGTTATGAATTGCTTGACGTTCTGAGGAGGTTGCGTAATGCAGTTCGACGGAAACTGCCAACAATGTGGGCTTTTGGAGATTGGATGCTGCACCACGACAACGCTCAAGCACACACAGCGCACATCGTGCAGCAATTCTTGACAAACCACCACATCGCTCAAGTCAGGTAGCCTCCTTACTCACCTGACTTAGCTCCGTGCGACTTCTTCGCATTTCCGAAGATCAGGAAAGCGCTCAAAGAACGAACATTTGACAACACAAAATGCGACGGCGGAGCTCTTGGCCTTCCCAAAGGAGGCATTCCAGACTTGCTCCAGACGGTGCTTATTTGGAAGGTGACTAAATATTTAAGCGAGTTCGAACCGTATTTTTTGAAGCCTCAAACTTCCGGAAGGCTTCGTATATATCTTTTTTACCACAAAAGATAAAAACTACTCTTTCACTACTCCTCTTTAACTATTCAGATAATTTTTGCAAGTGCAGATTGCATGGATATCTAAAAAGTACACTTTTGATAAGAAGGCAGCCTAGCTTTCCGATTCCCAAGAAACTGTTTAAAGAAAGCTTTAGGGCTTCTAAAACTAATTCGATGTTCTAAACATTATAAAACACCATAAAAGAAGGACCTCTAATCCACAAGGAGATATTGTAATTAGAGATACCCTCCCTCTTGTGGATTAGAGTTTCCCTCCCCCTTTTTGGTTGTTCCATTCCACAATTTTTGCTTATTTTTTATTATAAACCAAGCAACTTTTAAATGAAAAGGCATATATGGTTTGAGAAAAAGAGATGTTTACTTCTATTTAACTCTAAGGCCAGCTGCATTTTAATTTTGAATTTTTTTTGTCAAAAATTATAATCAGCTGTTAATAACATAATTAAAAAACATTTATTGGCATATTATTTGACAACGTTTTAATTTGAACGTTAAAGCGCGATATTTGTGGAAGGTATTTCGCTGCGTGTGCGTGCGTTTTTTTAAAAAATTCCTTAAACAACTTCCCGGACTTCGTTATTCTAACCTTTCACCTTTCTCTCTTCTCTCCTTCGCTGTTGCTTATTTTTCTTCACTCGCTACAAATGCCTTACTCGCGGCGCTCGATTCGCTCATCACCGGCACAGGATTATCATAAAACCCGGAGGAAGCAAGCAAGATGTTGCCAATTTCCTTCTAAAGTTATGAGACCTTGTGAGGCTGTAAACCTTGTCTTAGCCCAGGCGTTAAATGTTGCATGTAGAATTTCTACAGCCGACATAACACGGGTTTCACTCTTTTACTCGCTCTTAGTCAAAAAGACGATGTTATTCGACTTACATCACGGGAGAGGCGTTCTTTTAGGGCAATTTCTTTACAAGTTATTTTCTTACGATAGGAACAAGTTAGGGAGGAATAAGAAAGAAGAAAAATGTGAGCGGAGAAGACTTGGAGGAGAAAGGGAGAGAAGGGTCTCATTTCAGACGTTCGTTCGAAATCAACAAAATAAAACTGAATCTTTCTTTAATATGAAAAATGGACTCATGACAATTTTGATATTCGTCCTTAACCAAACAAGGTCGCGTTGGCAGATGAAGGAGGAACACACAAGACTCTGATAATGTTGACATTAATCTTGTGTCGTAAGGGGTTTTCGTTACAAGCAGTCGTGAATGGCAACTTTGTCCCGACATTTCTAGTGACAGGAAATTTATCTGGCTCGTGAAGCGCGAGGCTCTCGTGTTACCCTAACGAGGTCAAGCGTAATTAGTTGATTCGTCCCGAAACGGGCGCCATAACTCATTGTTGCCCGGAGGAATGCGATCAAACGCGAGTCATAATGCGGTCGCATGCAACGTGACCTCTGACCCGCCGCGTCCACTCAGTCGATATTGCTAAATATCGATGTTCATGTAAGCGCAACACTGATACGACCACGGCTCCTTCGCTCGTGCAACCCTCATAAAAAACACATTCCATTCGGGTTTCGACAAGGACACGATCGCATAACTTCTTGGTCGAACTGATTTTGGAAACTTATCACATTCTTGCTTTGTACCTAAAACGGTAGCTGAATATATCTACTATGTCTCTTTTCGAGAATTAAAAAAATGCTATTGGAGAAGTTTCTTAGGTAAATTCTTTAAAGCGTTCACAATGCGATGTTAGATTATAATAATAATCGTTAAGATGTTACACTATCGTCATTACATAAACGATGAATAATGTATAGTTGATACCGAGCTATAGAATACAGTAATTTTTGGGGCATAATACGCACTTTGATCCTCCCTCCCGACCCCCCCCCCTCCAAAATATTTTTTTAAAATCGTATCTTCATTGCGTTTATTATCAGAATATTCAATAATATTTACATTTTATGATAAGTGGTATTAATTTTTTTTTACTTTTATTTTTTTCTCTGCGTATTATACCCCGAAAATTACGGGGTAATGATTTAGTTCGTTGTATGGACTTCACTAAAAAAGTTACAAAAAAACATTGCAAAAGAAAATCTTGAAAGAAAAATTTTATACATGTGTTTTTTATTTGTTACATAACCCTCATAAATATCATGCAAAATGACTAGAGATTAAAATTAAAATTCATTTATTTTACCTCATCTTTGGTTAACAATAACGATGAAATGAAAAAACTATAATCTCTTCATGACTTTCTTCATAAACTCGTATCCGGGTGAAGAGTTAATGACGTTTATCATTGTTACCAGGCTATCAATAATCCTTTGACAATTTATTTAACAATCGTATTAGTTTACAATTCACCAGTTGATACATAGATACGTTTATGAACACACTCGTAATTTTAACTTTCGTTTCCAGAAAGAAATAAAAAAACGATGAAATGGTAGATTAAGACAGGCCTCCCAGTTAAAATTAATTCTTCTTGCGCACTCTTATGCCCATTTTCGCTGTCAAATTTAATTTTTGTGGAGATTTAATTCTGAATTCAGTTATTTCGATGGATATAGGCAATATTTTTAAAATAAATTTTTTTTTAAATAAAAATCTTAATGTATCTCCTAAATAGTTTTGCAGATCGCATCAATTTACAGAAGGTTGATTGCGATCTTTGGTAAAGATTTATCGCGTGAACGCTGCGGGTTATGATGCTATTACATCGACATTGTTGTGTTTCATTCGAAAGCATTGAATGTCAGGAAAAAAATGTCTCCAAAAAATCGGACCTTACTGGGAAGGGTACATTACTGCCCTTTCCGACGCTCCGCATGTAAAACACGAAATTTCTGTGTTTCTTAAAAAGGCATATCGGCAGTACTGAATGGAAAAAGAAAATCCCGGGAATGGTTAATTCAACCGGTCAGAAACAGCAAAATCCTCGAGTTCCCAAAAGTCGAACACCACAGGTCATTCGAAAAGTCAAGTAGCTTATCCAGTGTAAAAATCCAGCAACCCAAAGAGGGATTGCAAACATTGTAGGAACTTCACAGGCTACCATAAATCAAATCAAACTATAAATATAGGAGAACATGTGAGTTCGTCACGGAAACAGTTTTGCACTGTTTTTGCACGTTTAAGCATTGTTGACGCTGGCTTGAAGCACACGCGGGAAGTGAAAAGTCACCTGACCATTGCTGTCTGAGCAACAATTTTAATCAAATTACAGGCATGGTCAAAAACCCTCACCGGTAAGAGAAAGATGACGTAATTTCTCACTGGGCTAACCGTCTTTTTCTCGGTGAGGACGGTTAGACTAACCGGTTAGGCAAAGCAGCACTAACTGGCGTTTATGACCGCGTTAAAATGACGTCACAGTTTTCTCACCGGGATTTCTGAACGACCAAACGCTAACTCTTCTCACCGGTGAGAGTTTTTTGACCTCACCCATAAATAAAGGAGAACATGTGAGTTCGTCACACGAAACAATTTGAATGTGCGAGCTTTGCAACAACATGAAATGAATTTAAACTAATTATCGCGCAATCTGCGCGCGATAAAATCTTGTAAAATAATAAACAAAGAATTGCTACTAGAAAAGCGTCACGAGAGTCGTGTCGAGGCTAACGAGAAATACAGGCTCTAGTACTGAAAAGTCACCTGACCAAGATAGGTCTAGCAACAATCCAACCTGCATTGTTTCCAACAAACGAAAAAACACCCATTGTTAAAATCCAAGATGGAAACAATGAAGATGGAAACAACCATTGTTGCTAGAGCTATCTTGGTCAAGTGACTTTTCAGTGCCGGAGCCTGTGTTTCTCGTTAGCCTCGGTCGTGTTCATAAGCAGCTTCTATGCACGTCGGTGAACCCTTAGAACGATGGAAGTACGTCATTCTTGTCATTTTGGATGAAGGCTACGTCTACCTCAACGATTGCAACAAAGTCCGCGCAATTTTCTACCCTTCACTCGAGAGAAATCATACTAAAATTGGTCCAAGGTATGTAGGGGAAGCTTTTCAAAAGGATTTATGGTGATTGCGGGGTACTCGTACAATGACAAGCTCACAATCAGATGAGTGGACAGGAAAGCTAAGGTTAGCTCCCTTTACTTCTCGGTCCAATTTTCCACGAAGAAATCCCCGCATTGTATGGGGAGGATAAAGGCAAAGTTTGGCTGCATCAAGACAAGCCTCCAGCGATACGTCTAACTCAACCGTTCAATTTATGTTGAATACGGAAGATGAAACTGGAATTCACGTTATACTCTTTCATGACATCTCTATCAAGTCACCACATGCATCCCTGATGGGATTTCTGTGGATTATTGAAACGAGCCATTTCTCGATGGCATCCAACAACCATTGAAAAAGCCTGCAAAAGTCTCTGGAAAGCCTGCAAACAGAAATGGAACAGCATCAGTCTCGCTGTTCTGCAGACATCTCTTTTACAGTGGAAGATACGGTCCAGGGCAATAGTCCACAACCAGGGCTATCAAATAGAATACGATCTTTGCTGGAGAAAGATTTTGGCCCGGATTCACAAAAGCGTCGTTAGCGACTTATCGACAACATTTCGTCGTTACGGCGTCTAACAATGTTTATTCACAAAACATGTCGCAAACGAAAACGTCGTTAACTAACGATAGCTCAGAGCTGTCGTTATGGCATCGTTACAGAAGGTTTAATATGGCGGAAGGCTTGCACACGACGAAGAAAGACTTCGTATTCTGATATTTGATTATCGTGACTCAGCATTGATGAAATATCAGTAATCGAACATATTCGATATTGTAGATGTTCTAGGGATGTGATTTTTCAATTGACCGAGAGGCTCAGTAATATATAAATGGAAGAGCAAATTGGCGAACTTGTTCAATCGTTCCCCCCCCCCCCCCCCACCTAAAGCTATTGAATTTTGAATAATTTCTTTCTATCAAATGCTTCTTTTTCAGCAATTGATATTTTCATAAAAATAATTTCTATTTTTTTAGCACTTGATATTTCTAGAAATAGTGCTTTTATTATTTTTTTTTGTAGTCAGCCACTGTAATTCCGAAGAAATAAATTGTTGCTTTCCCTTTCGAATTTTATTAATTTTCCTTACTTCCGCTGTACTCGGGATTCTTATTGGCTGTTTTCAAGCAAACAAAGACATCATTTCCGTACTCTCGAAATCAAACTACTATATTCTCGTCTTTATGTTTAAGAAGGCTAATGACGTGTATTGTTATTCCACAATTTATCTTGGAATTCCTCAAATAACGGTATGACGTGTTTCTTAAAACAGTCTGCATATGAAGCCGTACTAGTTGCAGTTAAGTCAAGATTGCATCATGGGAATCATTACAGAAGGTTACAATTTTGTGCTCCACTTCTGCAGGATATTGAAGAGGATAATTTTTTTCCCAAATATTGACTATTGGTTTCGGATGAATCAACGTTTCATGTCTCTAGAAAGGTTAATAATTACAATGTTAGAATTTCGGGGAGTGAAAATTCTTGTATAGCAGTCGAATATTGAAGACATACGCCAAAGCTGAATGTGTTTTGTTCCACATCTGTAAGCAAAATATGCATGTAGTAACCTTTCTTTTGGCAAATAAATTGTGATAGGATTTTCAGATCTCGATATGCCATAAAACTGGATGTTTCTCAGACTTCCAAGGAGCATTCGAATGACTTCATTTTCCTACGGCACTTCCACTTGGAACTCTGGTATTATTTAAACGTTTATTAGTATACAGCCTCCCGGGTCACCAGACTTTATCTTTTGCAACTTTCTGCGGTATATAAAGTAAATGGCGTTTTCCCCAATATACTTGTTACTATTGAAAATCTGAAACATCGAATCGTTGAAGACATTCAGTAAATAGCGACCAGTTGATTCGTTTGTGACAAAAAATGAACTATGCGTTTTAATTTTGTTGTGCAACATGTGGTGTAGAGGATGAGTGCATACAACCTCAAGGACCATAGAAGTTTGAACCTTCCTCTATGTAGTGACATGTGGAATGCATTTCTGTCTTTTACATGTTTCCTTGAATAAAAATATGAATTCTGGTCCATATTTTTGAATAATCCTGTTATTACTATATTTTTTAGCTATATAGTAATAACATGCTGTATATATTTCACTCTACGGAGGATTGTTTACAATCTATGGTAACGATGCGAATTCGGTCTTATTTCCCCGAAATTCCCTTTCTCCACCAACGATCATGCTCTGTTTGATGGCCATGGGATACTACTATCGCTCTGCAGCGCAGTTTCCATTGCAGTAGACTACTGCGAAGAACGGTAAGACTTCTACGTTGCCACTCCTGCTGACAACATTTCCATAGTCCATCCAATGAACGAGGACATCGGCTTCCCAAGGCTCGTTTTAATAGTCCAAATGCGCAAAAATCTATGGGCGACGCGTCTGGAGACTTCACTGGTATCTCGGTAAACGGTAAAGCCTGGATTCCTGTTTGCTGTTCCATTCGTGTCAGAAAATTCTGTGTCGATTTGGACGTATGGCTGGACGCTTTGTCTTGATGGAGACGGACCTTGTTAACGTCGTTTCCGTAAAGAGCAGGTAGTTCTTCTGTATAAATTGGTGTCAGAACGTGTTCCTGATAGTACGCAGAATTCACCTTTACATTTTGAGCACTCTCCGTATCTGTAGCTTGCCTTTATAGGAATAACCCGCGACGATCATGAATCCCTTCGAAAAACTTTCACGAAATCCTCTGTACCAATTTGGAAACGATTTGGCTCCCAGTGGGCGATAAAAAATCGCCCTTGGTTTATTGCAGTTCGACAGATAAACATATGCTTCGTCTAATGTGGCCACATACTTCCATTTATCCCCAGCGAGATGATATTCATACAGTTTTCTGCAATTGGTCTTACGTTCTGAAATGTGCCTTGGCAAGAGCTTGTGAACCTTGCTCTTATGTCTCTTTTGCAGTCCCAAATCTTTATGGATAATCTTGTTTACGGTACGAAGAGATGTTCCTATCTTAGCAGCAATGGTCCTTTGGGTCGCTGGATTGTTCCCCGTCACTATTTTCTTGACTTTCCGAATGACAGCCTTTGTGCGACTTGTAGGTGTCCTTGGATTTGCTTGCTTTGTAGTCCCGAAAATCTGTCCTGTACGGGCCAAACCAACACCAGCCAACACGTTTGAAACGTATGAACTCCTTTCTTCGAAATGGTGAAACCTGTTTTCCTACATGCCGTAATTATTGCGGAATAACTGAATTTCGCGTCGGAAAGGGCTGTCATATACCCTTCCCAAAACTGTGGCACTTTCGGCGGCATTTCTCCGAGCAAACTAACCCGCCGCCTGCCACACTAAAGTTTAAGTACTCACCTGTACTTTTACATAAATTTGCATACCTACGCTGATTGGTTGAGACGTTACCGCCATGCAAATCGTTACCATAGATTGTAAACAACCCTCCGTATACGCATGATTCCTTCATATCTTTGCCATTTTCACAAACGCTACTATGTTAGTAACAATACGAAGGGGGGAAAGTTAAATATAAAATCAGAGGAATTTGAAACCATTTTGGATAACGGGTTGAATATTCATAATCAGTAAGAAATTCTACATCGTATCAATTAAATTTCGTTGCTGTTAATGTTCGAACGCATTCATTTTCCCTTGTTCTTCGATTAAGTTTAATTATGTAAATTGATAGATTGTTTAAAAAATTTTAAAGTAATTGTGCATTTTATTAACAGGGGTTCGAAAAATTAATATCGCTTCGATATATATACTGAAAGTCTTGAGCAATAACTTTTTTACAAATTAAAATGTATTAATATCGGGAAAAGAATTACAGGGTGATTACAAAAGAATCTCCCAACTTTGTAAAGCCATGTCGCTACCGCCAAATAACTTAAAGCATCATTCTACAAATTGTTGTAAAGACTAAGTTCAAAAATTTTATTTGGATGCTGAGAGATGTCGTTCACGAAAATGAGAGTTTGTTGTTATTTTCTAAGTTTGCGTAAAGATGGCATCCGCACAGCAGAATATGAAGTCATTCTTTGTTATTGAATTTGCTAAAACTGAATTGATTACAGTTGTTCAACGCATTAATGAAGAAAGAGTTAAGTCTAAAATTATATTTCCCCTTTCATGGAAAAATCCATCAAAAAAAAAGTACGGAGAGGAAGGAAGCTTGTTATCTGAAATTTTTAAAAGTAAATGAAAAATAAGATTCTAATTCGTTTTTCCAAATAACGTTTAAAATATGCTGTAAAAAAATAAACAAATAAAAAGAAAACAAACTAGAAGATGTTTCACTGTTGTTTCCGGATGTTTCCGGACAGGCCTCGTACATTCTAGAAATCTATTATCAGAAGTAAAAATTCACTGCTTCTTTCTTTCTGCAGTTTAAATTTAAAAAATGATTATTAGAAGCTCTTTTTAATATTTTATGAATATTCTATTCAGTTCTCACTCTGATCTTTTAAAATCTTGAATCCATTTTTCTTGCATTGTATTTATAAAATTTCTCATTTTTCTTTCCGTGTTATAATGTGTATTACTGCAGCCAAACGTACAACAATTTGTATTTGAACGTTTTCTTGACCAGTACTAGTGAGTAAAACAGTGTAAAATACAAACAACTCGCTTACTGTCACTCACAAAACATTTTTTGAAATCGTCACCAGGTAGCAATGTTCGTAACTTCTCAGCCTCTATAGTAAAATTTACCTTAAACAACCTTTATACAGGGTGTTTCTTAATTATCTCCCGTATTATACATGTTTATTACTTAAAAATTATTACAGTTTTTGAGTAATAAACATTTATAATGTATATTCAACCAACCCGAGAGAAGACGGGTACATATTGTAGTGTCTAATAAAAAGCAATATAAATGGGTTTTAATGAACGGCTAAGCAACTTATTTGAGCTGCTTTAAATTAGACATTTGTTATTTAATTGTTTAAACAAGAATAATTTTCCGTATAAGTTAGACACTTTTAGGTGTATTTATTCATCTTTTCACTTGGAAGTATTTATAAGTTGCACTTGAAAGAACATGTGATATAAACACATTACTTCCTTTAATTTAATGTAAACATAACTTTTCATCATCATTATTATTATATATTTATTTTAATTTTATTTAATTAATTTTTACCTTAAATTAAAGAAATTGTGTGTTTATATCGATGTTCATTCAAGTGTATTTATTCATTTATCTTTTAAAAAAGGAAGTTATTACTTGCAGAAATGATTTTTATAATTCTAAATTGATATTACCCTTAAATTTGTGACCATTAAAAGAAATTTTACGTTTCAGCTATCTTTTCACAGCATCCTTTCTTCATGCATAAATAATCCTAAACAAATGTTATCCACGTTGATTAGGATGTTTACTTAAAACGGTATTATTATTTGATGTCTCATTCATCTTTAAACATGTTTGGAGAAAATGCAAAATTTTTCAGGTAGTTGAAGGGAAGGGTTGAGGAGGAAGGGTTGAAGAGGGAGGTGGGGATGGGAGAAGAGAGCCTTCCTTTTACGTACTATTCGCCCGATTCCATCGCAGCGAGGCACCTCGATCGACTAAAGGTCATTTTGGAATTTTAATAAATTTCAACCGGCTTCCCTCCCTGACTGATGAGCTTATTATTACCGTCTCTTTATCGAACCTGAGGAAAAGCGTGAAGTGGGGAGGGGCGGCCGTGACCCAGTGAAGCGCAGGCGTCGAATCCAGACGCCGGTGTCGAGGCATTTATCACGGCTACTAATGTCTCAACTGTCGGGATAAGCGAGATTTACGACGCCACCTACTTTCCGTCACGAAAAAGGTCACTCTGAATTTTTTTCCCCCTCCTTCCCTTCCTCTCACAGTTTCTCTCGCCTCTTTTTCCACGTTTTCGCGAAATCGGTTTCGCTATTAAACGAATCTCATATTGCATTGGAAAACGAAAACTGCCGGCAGGCCTCCATTGATGCTCTTGTCGGAAGTAAACGATATCCTTGCCATCCGGTTCATTTCCATCTCGGCAGTGAAGAGCCTTGTTATCCTTCTTCTCTACGAGAATGAGTAAACCCTTTGAATCCCACGCTTCATCGTGCGATAACGAGGAGGACTTACTTAACTTGCTTTCGTTTTGATAAACAATCTTGATCTTAAGGGTTTTAAGCCTATCGCACAGACTTTAATTACGCCACTTCTGCTCCTGCGGAGAAACTTTCCCCCAAGTTTTTCCTCCCTTCTACTCTCTATTCCATCGTCTTTCCCCACCTACTTGAAAAATCACTTGACTTCGGTTTTAAAAAAGAAAAGTGCAACGCTTGATATGAAATCAGTTTTTATAGGACTTTTAATGCCCATTAATCACGCACTTCCAAACGGATTACTGTTTTATATCAACCGTCTAATTTACACAATTATGTAAACAATGCTGTCTCAATTTTTTAAAAAGTTTATCTCGATTTATTTTAACATTGCTATCTGTTTCCAATGCAACAATTTTGGAAGGGGAGCCTACAAGAAAAAGTGACTTAATTTTGAAACTGCAATCCGAAGCATTGAATCATGATAATGTTTTTAGATGTAACAAATGAATAAATATTTTATACACTATATAAACCTTTTATTTATTTATTAATGAACGAGTGTACAGAATCATGTACATCGGAAATACTCAGTAATGGCTTATGGTAACTGAAGTGTGAGATTTAAGACAGGTCTCGAGTCTCTGAATGTGTGAAGTAAACACAGCTTCTATGCTTAAGGTTGAATCTTTACTCGCGTCTGTGCTCATAATCGAATGTGGGGCCACAAACACGGCACGTGGAAGTTTTTCGCAGTATTTAAAATCACAAAACGAGTGTATTCTGTATCGTGCAAAATTAAAATTATTGATCATCCGTAACGCTTTTCTAGGTCGGAACATTATTCTTAACTGAAGAGAGGAAGGAATATGTCGAAATATATTAAGCACTTCGAAGCATAGAGATTATAAATTTGATAAAGACTTCGAAAAGCATCAAAAGACCTAAATGAACAATTAATTGATTCTTCAGTGTTTCAAAATAACAAATTATAAATTAAATTGTGAGTAATAAAATATATTTATAGTAATGGCAAAGAGTTTACTACAAACAACAAAACGTTACGCCATTACAGAAATTTGCACGTCATTTGTTTTTGAATTAACGAACTAATTGAGCTAGGTAAGACAACGTTTCAGTACCGTCACCTGCTTCAAGTAACGCCACCTTAAAAACAAAGCCTGCTGGCTAGCGTCATCAAATCTGGGCCGACAATCCAACTTTCATTGTTTACAACAAACGAAAAAACACCTGTTGTAATCACCTTTTTTTCGTTTGTTATAAACAATGAAAGTTGGATTGTCGGCCCAGTTTTGATAACGCGGTCACCAGGCTTTGTTTTTTCGCAGTGGCTACCATCCCGGTGCTGAGATTTAGCTTCAATCCCGGTGGAGCGCGGTGATTGGCTCATCTAATCACGTAGTTTGGGAAATGGCGGCCGCGATTCGGCGTGATTTGAAGTGGGGCAAAAATTCTATAGAATTAAATAGTTATAGAATTAAAATAGAATAGCTTGCGATGGGAGCGAAGGCTCTAATCAAATACTGAAGTGAAGTTCGCATATGTTTTTTGGTGGACAAAACTACCGGCTTCCGAAAACTCCTAAAATTTGAAGTAATATTATTATCAATTACAATATTATTATTGGTTGGTTCGATCGGGTGATATTTTCGCACATTGCAGGACTTTCATACAAGTCTGCGAGGCATTAATTTCCTTTATACTATCGTCTTGTTGATACATGTATGTGATTTTGTCATTGTCACTTGGAATATTACATTAATTTTAGATTAATAACCATTAGACAGCTAACATAGATAAAAGATAAAATAAAAATAAAAATAACAGTTTAACTAAATAAAAGTTTATTTAATTAGGCATCTCGCCCCGTACCACGTGATTACAGGAACCAATCACCGCGCTCCACCGGGATTGAAGCCACTGTGTTGTTTTTTAGGTGACGTTGCTTCAAGCCGGCGCCAACAATGCATATAGATGTGCAACAATAAAGCAAGACTTTGAATTGTTCTTTCCACTTCCATAGCGCTTATTACGGTCGGATTTTGCATCACGCATTTTGCAGAATGACAACCAGCCTTAAAACATTATCACGTTAAAATCGGAATTCCCAATATACGAATTCAAACTTTGCATATTAAGAAGCACACAGATTACAATGACTTGCAAATATTTAACTCCGAAAAAATAAATTAAAAAATATAGACTACATATAAATGCGTTTATTATTCTCTTTTATTCATGTTTAAGTAAGACTCGTAATTTTCTCTCCCAAATATTTGATTTTCAAACGTTTGAAGAGAAGCAAAATGTGGCGTTTACTTTAAAATTTAATTTTAAGCTGTAGCTTTTCACTTAACCTTATTTCCTAAAGGATAACCCTATTATGCTCTTTTCAAAAGGAAAAAATCAATGATAAATTTTATAACTTGAGTAATATGAAATGAATTCTTTTCGATTTTTCATTTTTTGCCCTTTCTCAATACTGGGTTCAAGTGTCTATATCAGCAAAGCAAACCTTTCATTCCCGTATCTCAATCTCGAGTCGAAATAGGAAATTTTTAGACTAAGAACGCACCAACGTCATCCAGCTGTTCAAATATTTAAATGGATAATCTTTATTTTCCTTCACAGACATCAAAGAATCCATTATTCATATTTTGAAGAGGAAATAACGAAAACGAAGAGAAAAAATTCCCTTTTTCAGATAGCGAATAATAACAAAAGAGAAAAAATATTCTATGATATTATTAGTTAGCGATCGGGCAAAAAGAAATCTGAATGGCTGTGGGGGGGGGGTCCCTGATCCATGTTTCATGAAATCTTGAGATGGACTCGAGAACATTTGTAAAACTAAGTGGTTTGGGTTCGTTGCTTACGCAAGCGACAGCTACTCTCTCCCCTTAATGTCCCGATTACACAAGTAGTCTCATAAATCAGGCAACACACAACAGTCATACATCTCGAGACGAAACCCCCATTTCAAACGAAAATACAGAAAGAGGAAAGAGAAGAAAAACAGATTTCCCCCCGTTCGTTTCTTCTATATTTATAAGAACTGAGTAAAGATTTATAAAATATTGTAGAGCCGCGTGTACACAACGGGCAAGATCTACATATTTTATCTAATTTTATCTAAATTTTTGTTTGTCTTGGGTCCTACTGTTTTATTTTTTTTTCAGTGAGAGAAATTTTCACTTCCATTTTATATAAAACAAACACCATGAAAAATAGTATACAGATCTGATATATTAATTTCTAATTTATTTTCAATTACACGTGCAGCAAAGGTAAATTTATAATTTGTACATACTTGAATGTAAGTTTCAAATAGAAAACTTATAGAATCAAACACAGGTACTTCCTAAATATTAGAGCCAAATATTTAAGAAATTAAAAATTATATTTGACTTTGAAACTTTTTTCTGTTCAAATTATATTAAATTCGCTTGTTAACTTTTCAAATACCCTTGATTAAACATAATGGTAATATGAATAATATCCTAAACTATAAATTACGTTTACTTTTTAAATATCATATTTGCTTTTAAAACGGTCTAAAAATTTCGACGTTAGTTAGGAATTTTATAATGAAATCGAACAGTTTACAGCTTTCATTACAAGCACGCCGCTCTATCTAGGTTCGAATTATTGCATACTCAATTCAACGAATTTTCATCCAATTTTAAAACATTTTACATTTTTTCCTGAAGAAAGTTCACGAGGTTTACAGAGTTCTCGTTTTCACTTATTCCGGTAAACAAGATATGATGGATGTAGAAGAAAAGAAAAATAAGACAAGAAAACCCTGGAAAAAATCTAAATTGGACACAGAATGGTAAGTCCTTGAAAACAGCTGACGTTTAGGATAGAGACTATTCTGTGTCAAAGCAAAAAATAAAATAAATAAAAATAATAAATGATACAGATAGTATTGTTATTTTTTGCTTTGACAAAGGATAGTGAAAAAAAATTGACGGAAGCTCTGGTGACTGCCAAAGCCGCGGGTTTTTAAGGCGTGGAACTACTACTGTATGTTATTATTGGTTACCGTTAGTGTGTATTTTTTGGCGAAAAAAAGAACAAAATTTAAAAAAAAAGTTACTATATTCAATTACATTACAATTTTGTGAAGAAAAGTAACAAACAGATGACAAAAGTTTCAGAGTTATATTTCTAGTAGATGATAGATCAATGTAAGTATTTCCCAATGTACTTGGACAGTTAGTCGGGACTATGTCTAAATTGAAATGATGTTTCATAAATTCAAATGCTCCTTCGTTTCGTTTGGCATCCACATTAAAATCGCCCATCAATATCATAAGCATATCCGCATCCACCTCAAACTCTTCATCTATTTGCTTGCAGCTGTCGGTGTATTTCTTTAATCCAGAAAACAAGAACGTTTTTGAACATGTTTGAAAACAAACAACTAAGACCAACATGTTTGAAAACATATATTATTTTAGTCAGATTTATTGTTTTGTTTTAAGAAATTAACAAAACTTCAAAGTTCATTTCTTCAAATAATTAATCTGCTTAAAATAATATATAGTTTTAATAGAAAACTAGAAGCGAACCCACCCGTTTGTACAGGGTGATTCAGTCAATTTCTGACCATTTCACTCGAATGACGTGCATTAGGGGTAAACAATTGAAAGAATATGAGCGCCATATCGAATTTCTAAATAGTTGGAGTTTGTATTGTTGCAACGGCGCTGCATGAAAATCGTATTGTTGAAAATTGGCGCCCGCTTTATCAACAGAGCAGAAATGCAAGGTTGTCGAATGGTATTTCGAGACAAAATCACCTGTAACCGTGCAAAGAAAGTTCCGGAAGGAGTATAAGTGTCGAGACGCACCAGGCAGGGAGCAATCATGGATTTTGCCAAGCAATTTCGTGTCACTGGATGTGTTAAAGGCAAGAAAAAAGGCGGGAGCGAAGCTGGTGTTCGAACGGACGAAGTTGTCGAAAATGTTCGCACAAGGTTGGTCGATTCCCCTACCAAAAAATCTGTTCGCCGCCTATCCATTGAAGAAGGGCTGTCGTATACCACGACGTGGCGAATTTTGAGAAAGGATTTACACCTGTTCCCGTATAAGATCCATGTTTATCAGGAGTTAACAGACACTGGAAGACAGAAGCGACAACAATTTGCGATGGAGTTTGGAGCAGAAATGGAAGCCAATCAGGACATAGTGGAAAACCTGTGGGTGTCAGATTAGGCCTTCTTCCATCTGTCAGGTGACGTTAATAAACACAGCGTTCGTTTATGGGGTTCCCAGCATCCTCATGAGATCCATAAGTCACTTCTTCATCCACGAAAGGTTATGGCTTGGTGCACGATTTCCGAAAGAGGCATCATTGGTCCGTTCTTTTTTGAGGGCACCGTAACGTCACAGGCTTACCTTAACATGTTGGAAACCTTTTTCATCCCCGAGCTGCGAAGGAGGTGTATACCGCTTCGACATCAATGGTTTCAACAGGACGGGGCTAGGCCTCACACCACTAATGAAGTGCTAGACTTTCTCAATCAGAAATTCGGAAATCATGTCATTTCAAACAGGTTTCCAGATCGATTCGGGGGTGGCTTTCTTTGGCCCCCTACGAGTCCTGACCTAAACCAATTTGATTTTTATCTCTGGGGTTTCCTTAAAGACAGTGTGTTCACTACAGCACCAAGAACCCTAGACCAGCTGCGACAAAGCATCGTCGACTGCTGCACCCCTGTGGATGCAGAAATCCTAGATAGAGTTATGAACAACTTCACAAGTTCAAACGGTTCCTAGCGGCCACATTGAGCATATCATCAAGACATTTCCACGGGAATAAAAACTCCGAACTGCCTAAAATATCGTATACTGAAATGCTAAGTTTGTAAACATAAATGGGTCAATAAATCATAGTAGTGAAATGGTCAGAAATTGACTGAATCACCCTGTATAATCGGGAAATAACCCATTGTTAGATTTTTTCTTTGTTGTGACAACGTCCACCGTCGCTGATTTTATATAAATGATGATGTACTGATTTCGCCGGCAGATGACAGGATTTCATGATATTATCTTAAAACGCTCGTGTTTCCATGTTTTTATACCTAATTCACAGGCCTTCTTTATATTAAATGCACAGGCCTTTTTTCGTAGGCCATGGTTAGCTCCAATTAGTTCCAATACACGCCGCACACGTATATGCTGCAGCAGCGCCACTCCGTTATTACGATGGCGAGCAGAAAATTCACTTAACTTTAATTGCTGTAACTTTTGACCCAGTGGCTCATTTGTTGAAATTTTTGCTGATTATTCAAGACTCAACCTTCCTCTTTCCAACGAGATAATGACCATAGTTGTAGGATATAGTGATAGAAAGATATAGACTGAGATATGTACATCACTTTTTGAACGAAAAATCGCGTCTGAATTTTTCCTCGGCTGCACCCCTGATAGACGTAGTTCTACGTCAAAACTCTATCCGAAATGTGGGTTGTTTTCTAGATCTTACTATTCTGTATCCAATTTTAATTAAAGAAAGATACTAAATAGAATACTTTCATTATCCACATGCTAAATAAAGGACATTCAAAATTTAACCTTATATTTATTCTACTTAAAATGGAGACATCGTTGGGAGAAATTTTATTTTATCCCACTTTACGGTTTATTTATTTAAAACCTAAATACATTACATTATTAGAGGAAAACAGAAAGTAAATTTCCCAACTCACTTTTTTAATCTACTTAAATATCTCATACTAAAGAGGGCATCTTCGTTTTGGAGACATTTATAATGCGAAAAATTTTAATCGAGATATTTCTGGCATTTGCATATGCTAGTTGAGCAAGATTGTAAAACCAAAGGAGTTGAGAAACTTCCTATGCAGCTTCATGAAGTGCATGCCAGATTCAACATTTCTGCATTTGCTGACATGTTAGGTTTTTCTCGCAAAACTGTGTCTTGAGAATCCAAAAATCGTCACCCAACCGGATTGGAGAGGTGGAATTATACACGCCTATTGCCGGTGTAAATGTTGGTGAAATGAAAGGTCAATACTATATCAGGCTGTAAAAGACAATTTCGGAACATACTATGCGCTGGCATTGTCCCTTAAAACCTCCGACCTATATTACTAACACAATTGAAGGGGTCGGGGCAATAAGGACGTAACCCACAGGAAGAATTTTTTGAAAAAAGTGATTTGATATTTTTAAAAAAAATCTTTAAATGTGTATGGTTGATGTTTTGCTTTAATGTGCTTGCAGTTTATTTGTGCATTTGTTACTGAAACATACTGATTTGTGCTTTACTAATCTTTATGTTCTTAAATGGTTGTTAATTTTTATTGTGATTTAGCTCATTGTATCTATTGCTTTTATTATTGTTGCTTTTCCGCCCAGGGACCTACCTCGTCGGCTTGTCCATAATGCCCATGGGTGGAAGTTTTCTGTATTAACCTTTGAGTAAATAAATAAATAAATATAGGTACCATGACTTTCAGCGCAAAACAAGAATTTGAGGCCCGAAATTACCCCTGAAATCGCCGAATAAAAAACTTCATCTGACGAGTCAGTTTAACTTGGCGTTTCGGCTAACTAAGTTAGCGTTTCCGTTTTCTTTCGGCTAACTTAATATTTCTGTTTTCTTTCAGCTAATTTAGCGTTTTAGTTTTGTTTCAACTAAATAAGTTCATATAACTTATTCACTACGTGCTATAACGACTAAGAAGGGCCCAACTTGGGATTAAGTAAGTATTCCTAATAAAGAGGCCACTCAGTGAAGGTTCTCGAGTATTTTAATATTGTTGCTTCGGCAATGAATCACGCATTTGGCAGGGGATTCATCTATAATCAAAAACCTGTTAATAGAAAGTAGAATTATTGTTCGTATAGCCGACAATAATTTCACATATGTTGCATATTCTTGGCACTGTTCGGGCATCAGATTCATTATGGATCCGTTTCTTTGGCCCACATGAACCGTATTTTGTTCAATGGAAGTTATGGAAATTTCTTTTGTCCACTTACACAGTGTAGTAACCATTGTTTGTGACTGATTCTGAAAAATAGCAAAAATAGGGGGGTAATGTACTTTGATATTGTTGGAAGTACTAGTGTTGAGTCGAAATCGGAAGGCCCGCCGGGTGCGGGGTCTTGATCAAAGGGGGCGCCGAGGACACGTTACTCTCTAGTGGATCTAGATAAGAGCATACATCTGTATAAAGGGACTTTATATTCCAATCTCATATAATGTATATACACTGAAGTGCTAAAAGTCATAGGAACGTACAAAGTTTCAGGTGTCGCTTGCATAACGTAACAGATACACTTCACTACGTCAATTAACAGGCACATTCAATGAGGGGTGTACTAGAAACGTGTCCATGAGGTCAGTGCAACAAAATTTGGCATTGATAGGATAAGGCAGCAGAAGACCGACAAGAGTGCCTTTACTAACAGCACGCCATCGGAGGCTGCAGCTCGCCTGGGTTGGTACATATTCATTGCTTGGTTCAATGAGTCACAGCTGATTGTAGGATACGATTGTGGCGCATGGACTTAACCTGTTAGGAAAGCACTGTGCAAGCTGGCAGTGGTTCCATCATGGTGTTTGGGTCCTCTGATCATTCTGGAACTACCATTGACTGGAATCGTTATGTCCAGCTTGGTGACCCTTCATGTCTACTAAAAACGATGGAACATTCCAGGAGGGTTATTAAGTGCCATGTCATCGGGCCCAGGTTGGTTTCAGAAGCATTCTGAACAATTTCAACGAATTTATTGGTCTCCTAGATCGCCAAACTTGAACCCATCGAACATATTTGGGATACTATCGAACGATCCATTCGTGCACAAGAGCCTGCAACACTCACACAATTATGGGCGGCTATCGATATTACATGGCTGAACAATCTCTTCAGAGGACTTCCGCCGACTGGTAGAATGCAAGCCACATCGAGTTGTTACATTTCGCTGGGAAAAAAATAGGTCGTACACGATATCGAATAGGTATCCCATGATTTTTGGCATTTCAGTGTATGAATACGACTATATAAGGAGAGATTTTTGTTAAACTTTTTAGTTTTTGTAATAAGTACGTAATAATTATTAATAGGCACAATTTAAATGTAAGAAATAATAAATAAAAAAAACTCGCTAACTTTTAATTGAAAGTTAAATGACAAATTTTAGAGAAACATTCTAAACAAAATGAATGAAGAAAAAATTAATGGTCTTTAAAGTAAATATTTATGTGCCTGCACTACTATTTAGGATTGTTGACAATTGCAATTTTTTCCCCAACACATTTCGCTTAGAAGAAATTGAGTAATAAATCGAATGGAAGCGTAAATCTGTATCGATGTCTGCTTTACTTCAATCCGTAAGAAAAAATTTTTTTGCTGCTTTTCCTCTACTTAATATTGAACGAAAGAGTGTTTTTCTCCCTTCTTTGAAGAAAGAGCAGTTTTTGGACTTGCAAGCTATACCTATTTAATGCCATCCTCGATAAATAGAGCGCAATTAGAAGATTTAAGACCAAAAAAATAGTTTTTGTCAGTAAGAAAAAATTGACATCGAAAGAAAAAATTAACCTCACTGAATAGCCATTTAAACTCGTTTTATTTAAAAAAAATTAAAAATCTGTTCAGGTTTTTTTTCACGTTGAGTACAAGAACGTTAAATGATAAATGAGATGAACTTAAAAATTTCATGATTTTTTTAAAGTATTATTAAAACCCTTTTTCTTATGAAGTATTAATACAAAAAATAGGAACCTAGAGTTCTTAGAAGCTAAAGAGGCAGAATGTATAGCTTGTTCAAAAAATCGAATCAAAGAGAAGGTGGGGCGAGTTCGAAACTGAAGATAGGAAATGGGAAAGGATCGGAACTGCCGAAGATCATCCATCCCTCCATCCGCATCCCCTGCCAACGCTCCACTAAACCCCCACCTCATGCTCTATTCCCGCCGTTTTTGCAACACAGTTTTCGCAAATCGAATTTTTTTTGACAGCTGAGTTGGAAATGCTTTTTAGACAATGAGTGCACGCATTTCTTGCGGGTTCGCTCTTTTCAATCTACACTCATCCTCTCATGCCTACTACACCGACAGTTTGTCCTCTTCCAAAAAAAGAATCTGTCCTAGCAATCTCCTCCTCCCCTCCCCAGCAGCGTTTTCCCATTCTCCTTCTGTCTTATATAGAAAACGCTACTTAGTAACGCGGCTTTTTTAAAAATTATAATGTTTCGTGCGTGTTGTGATTGTTTTCCCAACAAATGGAGGCTGAGGTTCCATTAAGGGAAGCGATAGAACCTGAAAATACCCCTTAATTTTTACGGATTTTTTGTTTCTCTTTTTTAAACTTGTTTTACTTTTCTTCGTATGTGCAACATTCTGCAGCAACTAGGAGTATTGGAAAGTTGTTATCTACACGCTGATAATCAATAATCTTGGATGTAAACACAATAAAATATGCACGCGAATGCAAACTATTTTCGCTGTACTTTAAAACAGTTTTAAAACGATACAAAATTAATTAACAGAGATGGGTATGAACAAAAGAATCTAAGGCTGTCCCCCCCCCCCCTCACTTTCTATAACAAAAGAAATTGCTCGGTCCCTTGAGTTTCGTTTATAGAGAGTTTCACTGTAGTTTTATATAATTGGATAATTGAAATATACACTGTATATAATGTTCTGAAACAACAATAATAATTAAAAAATGAAAGCATTATTTCTGCCACTTCTAGTTGTAATACATCCTTAGGCTTAACCGTACTAATGCTTTGGAGACTACAGACATTAGAGATTATGGGTTTCTAATCTTGCCTCTAACGAGATTGCCAGGCAAGTTTGGCAGAAGCATCATCAGTTCATTAATCATCATTTGTTCATCGTTCCAACCTTTATAATTAGAACGCTTAACGGGAGCAAACCACTCCAGCATTCTAGTGTTACCTTTATTGCTTAATTAAAAATAGGGGTCCTACCAGTTAAGATTAACAACTTCAATTTAAAAAGTTTTATAAAAGCTCCCCTTGTAATATTCTTTACTGCAGTTGAAGATGGCTTCCTTAACTTCTGAAGTCAAAGAAAATTCTTATCAGGGAATACTGGCACCAAAAACTGGGAGAACTTAAATTAATACATACCGATGGAAAGAGGAAAAGAATTCAATTTACATTTGGATATTCTCAAGCCGGTGGGCTTAGGGATTGGACGACTGTCATCAAAGAAAGCCATAGTTGGACACAAAAGTTCCAATTCAACTAACCATAGTGAGAGGCGGGTGTTAAAGTGGATATTTGGCTAATAATGAGTCAATAGAAATTATAAAAATTTTATCAATGACAGTAAAAAGAAACTAGAACTTGGTTAACAATGGTAAAAGTTAAGAGAATTATACTCGTACAATATCAAAATATGAATTTAAGTACTCACAGTATCTCGCAAAAGAGAATAATTACGGCATAAAAAAGAGAATAATTACTCAGTGGAACGGTAGTACAGCCCGTAGCGTCTCGTGATGCACAGTTAACTCAACACCCTAGATTGCATGGTTCTGCGGATGAAATATACGGGTATGGAGAAAAATAGCAGAGATTATATCATCCAGACGAATAGGCTTCGTGGCCAGGTCTAAACATGGTGAGACTGCGAAAACGAGCGACGGGTCGGAATAAACATTGATACGGATGAAATGTGGGGACTACGTCCGCAAACTCGTAATGGCAATTGCGGAGGTATAATCTTAAACTTGGAGCAAGGAGGAAGCAATACTGGCAAAGAGAGTGACCACCATGGCTGCACAGGAGAAGTGAGGTGGCAGAAGCAAACGGAGAAGATGAAGAATGTTCTAGAACAAAATAGAAAACTAATTACGCAATAATTTTATCAACAATCAGACAGTATAACACCTCGCGACCGAGTTAATTAAGTTGCGAGGGGAAAATCGCCACACCGGGCAAGAGCTCGCATCACGCGAGTTCGAAAAAAAAATGTTTACGATAACATTGGTTCAAGGACCACAACAATGAATTACTTAAACGTAAATACAAATTATCAATAAAAATAACATTTTGGAATAATAAAAATATTACCATCCACCTCGAGATTTAATGAATAGCAATAGTTCCTTCATTAGCCATAAATTGCGATTTCCCGAACACAATTAACAATCGGATATTCTCAAGCAATAAAAAACAAAAACTCGCCACTCCCTGAGTAAATTTTTCGAACTCTTAAATGGTTGTCTAGTACCATTATAAAATTCTAGCAGTAAGGAAAAAATGAATTCTTGTAGCAATGTGTGGTTGTGTGTGTGTGTGTGTGTGTGTGTGCGCGTATTACAGACTTCAGTATAAATAAGTAAATAGAGAAAAATGAAGCATTTTTTACCACCCTTATTCTCAAAATGAAAGTTTAAGTTTTATCACTTAGAAGAAACAATTGTATTGGCAAAACAAATTCTGGCGTCACAATCTGTTCCATGCAAATAAAACTCCATAGACATACAGGAAAAATGAATCTATTTATATTTTTTGTGAGGGAAAAAAAAACCCAAAATTGGAAAGAAAAATTGCTAAAATGTGTTGTCATCAGGAACAAACCTGTATGCAAAATTTAAGAGCGAATGGAAAAGCGGAAGTGCTTCAAAATTCGACTGACAGGCTCCGTACCATCTCACAAGATCCAAGAGCGAGCTAATATAAGGGTGGTAATAATAATAATAATAATAATAATAATAATAATAATAATAATAAACCTCTCGATAATGTCTGAATATATTGAATGTAGGGTTTTTAATGTCTTAGAGTGTAGAAAAAAACGTTCTAGTGAAAGTCTACTTCATGCTAAGAGCAATTATCGAACCTTGTAACTCCTTTCAATTAGACGGTGGTGAAGAAAGTTTACAAACAGTGCACTTCACCTCGTTCGTAAATATTCTATAGCATCAGGTTTGGTGGGACTTCTAGCTAATTTAGTAACGTGAACTCCTTATCATATTCTATAAACCAGTCTTTGACTTTACAAGTTGCGTTGCATGATGATAGATAGATTCCATGTATCAGTGCAGCTGGTTGACAAAAATATTGACGTTTACTGAACTTTTGAAAGGCCGTTTTATAGGCACATAATACCATATTTCTCCACACAAAAATACTGCCACCATCAATCTGAGGGTTGTTTTCTTTGCTAAAATCTGATAGTGTTTTTGCCAAATCCTGATCTGCATGGTGTGACAGATATCTTAATTCATCTGATCATGCAATGCATTTCTAATCGTCAAAATTCCACCTACGTGGTTCTTTGAGGGTATTTTCTGTTCTTCTCAGAAAGCAGTTGAAGTCCAAATAGCCATCAACTGCGTCATCGCTAAGGTGTTTGTTCTGAAATATTCCTTTTAGAACCATCTTTTTTTATTGTTTGTTTCATGTGGTAGTTGGCTGGGAAAGCTTTCTGAGACCTCCCGTCGTCAACCAGCTTTTTTCGCTCACTGTGTGATTTCAAATGCATGTTTTTCCTAGCTTAATAATCCAATCATTCGAGTACTCATATTCATTCGTCGTTTGAAATCATTCAAATCACCCGCCGTGATACTTGAAAGGAAGCTAGTGTTTCGAGGTGGAGCGTTCCTATTAAACTGATTTGTATTGTATTGATTATTGTATTTAGACGCATTCTCATTTTTTCTGCATATATCCAGAGAAAAGCTTTATTGAAATCACTTTTCAAATACATTTTGAGACTAAACCTGATTTATTATTTACATTGGACACTACTTTGGTGCGAAGAATAAAATCTTAATAAAATCGATATGCTGCTCAAGAATCTTAGAAATAACGTAATTTGCAGATGAAAGATTGTCAGATTCGATATCAGTATGAGAAAGGGTACTTTTACTTTCATTTGGTTCTTCGCGCCATACTAGTGTCCATTGTTATTCATATTTATAAAAAACTGAACTTCTGCTAATGAAAATTAATTGAGCTTTCACATTTCATTAGATTGTTGTATGAAAAGTTTACTTTAGAACGGATTTTACAGGAAATTAGTTTTTTAATTAAATATTGCAAGTAGCCAGAGAACTGTTCAATATTCTTTCATTTGCTGCTCTATATTAACTTGTATACTAACATAAAAATAATTATCGAAATAATAAAATTAAATGTAAATTCTATAGAAATCGCATTCTACAGAAATTGTATAGAAATAAAATTCTACTAGAAAGCGAAGTAATTTTTCATTAAAAGCTTTAGTAATACTATAAAAATTTAGAGTATCTTCATATAGGCAATTTTCAATTTTTTCTTTTCATTGATTTTGCCGGTAATTGATTTATGCCCTTCTTCTCTTATTAATTTCTTAAATGGGGGCTATTTATCTTATTTTTTCAAAAAATTTAATGATAATGAGGTAGCATCAAGTTAATGCTACAGATGATTATTGTGAAATTGAGTATATTCGTCGAGATGCTTTTTATCTTTGCTTATCGCGTTTTGCTATTAATGGCAGTTGCCTGTTACAGATGTCTATTTGTCAGGAAGATCACTATCGACGCCTAGAATACCCTCGTTTGTAACTGATCGTATTAGAGATTCTTTGTCTTTGTTGATGAAACCTTTAGTTTAGGCCAAACCTCTGATCTAATACCCGAGCCGACTTTCCTTTATCCTTCTCATTTCATTTCTCTTTTTCTCCTTCTTCTTATCTTAAGCTCTTACTTTGAATCTGTTCGTTTTTTCCCTTTCTTTCTCTGTTCATTCTTCTTCTTTTTTTTCTCCCCGCCTTCTATTCTTCTTGCTTAGCGTCTCCCTTCACTCATCTGAAGGTTTTTTCCCTCTCTTGCCCTCCTCCGTTTCTTTTTCTTTTTTTTTTTTGCCTCACATTTTTTCTTCCCATTTTCTCTTCTTACACTGCATAATGGCCGCTCTTGCTGCTTCATCGCCTCTTCCTCCTCTGAATCTTGGCTCCTCGTTTTCGTCCATCCTCATCTTCACTGCTCTCCCACCCTTTTGCCTTTGCCCACCCTATATTTTGGGAGGGGGCAGCATTCCATCCCACCTCCTCTCTGGCCTTATTTCTCCTCCTCCTTTTCCTGAGATCTGGCGACGTAATCGAAGTGTTGGTGCCTGGGATTTACGTTGCCGGTCAAAGTCGCTCAGCCGTCCTGGGAGCGGCGCATGCCGGCCTCGTGGGCATCGCCCGCAAATAGCTTTGTTTGGAGTTTGCGGCGGAAGTAGGCCCTATCAATCTTGTAGTAATGCTCGGTTTTACGGCCGGATCGCCTGCCGGGAGAAGCAAGTCGTAGCGCCGTCTCTCATCGGCCAACACCTCCCACTGTTGCTCCTCTTCTGTCTTGAACAAAACCGCCCCCGCAACCATCTCGCCATCCCTCCCTTCGGCTTCCTTCTTTTCTTCTCACTCACCTAGAGCTCATCACTTCTGCTAAATTCTGTCCTTCAGATTTAACGATTTCTCGCAATGTCTGATAAGATTGAATTAATGTTTTTCTTTCTCCACCTTTTTTTATTTCTCTCTCAACTCAAACTGTCATTCGTAGAGTAATTTTGACTGACACGACACTGGAGCCGCTGATTATATGAAAGTCCCTTGCTCAGAACGCTCTTCTTCTCCTTCTTCCCGTCGTAGTAATGAAATGAACTGATAAGGTTGAGGGAGGGAGGGAAAGAGAGAGAGAGAGAGAGAGAGAGAGAGAGAGAGAGAGAGAGAGAGAGCAGTATGAAACCCAGAAAGGGAGATAGAGTGAGAAAGGAACAGCTTTTTTCTGTAGCATTAAGAGAGCTATGAATCGGTGTTTATTACCTAGCAGCAAAATTATAGTTATAGAATCAAAGATAAGGTCGCACTGCAGGGCTCTGAAAGTGATCGTAAGTGCTGCTTCCGAGCAGTGCAGGGACTTTCTCCACGCAATCTCGAGCGTTCCTACGAGCGTCGTATATTTTCCCTTAGAGGAGATGAAATTCATGATGAGCATTCTAGAGTTTTGCAGACTTTCTGTTTCTGAAGGAGATTCATAAGCGTTAAAAGCTCATTGAATTCTTAGAATTGCATATTTATTTTACGGCTCAAATTCATTATGTAATTTGAGTTAGTTCTGTTCATCATAGAAATTTAAGATAAAAGCAATTACGTTCAATTTGACAGTAATTATTCATTTAACTAATGTACAAACAATCTTTATTAATAACCAAAATAACTAAATTAAGATTTTTAGATAGAACGGTCGATTTAGTTTGCAACACTCGGGTGACATTTTAAATGATAATATAAAAAATACCAACAAAATATCATTAATCAAGAATAAATCTTGAATAGGATGAGAGTTAGTTAATCTATGGAACCCAAGATTTTCTAACTAAAACTTATTTATCTGCTACTAAATTAAAGATTTTAAAATCTGATATATAACATACAGAAATATAACATAATTTCTGGTAAAATTTTGATAAATTCTTAAATTCTGATATATAATTTCTCTATATTGAAATTTTAATTTTTTTAATGTATAAATATCCTTAGTTGCACCGGCTTGGGACTCTCGTAGCCGCTGTAACCAGCTTGTTTGCGACTGGGAATGAACTCCATGAGCGTTTGGAATCGTTGTAAAAGAATATCTCCCCCCTGCCTCAAGGATAGAATCCGTAATGCTGCAATTTATTGAGTGGTTGTTGTTGTATTCAATTTCAATTGCATTCATTCATCCCATAGATGCTCGATAGAATTAAAAAGTGGAGACTGCGCAGCCTATGGAAACATGGTAAAACTGTTGATCATGCTCCTGGAAACACATGAACCCCTGTGATATGGCTATAGTGGTAAAGACCAACGTTTTCATGTCTTTAATAAAAGCATTCCTCAAAACATGATAGAATCTCCCATTACTTGTTTATTACACTAAAGATTGTTATTGTATTGCGCTATAAGCCTGAAAGTAAGAATATTAGTACTGCGTGTATTAGTTCAAGACTCTCATCTGTAGTGTGCTGATATACGGAGTAGATTATTTCGTGAAATATTGTTCCAATGGGCATGTACAACCTCTCCCAAGCATTATTAGCCTCTATCATGTTGAAACGATGCTGTCAACCATAGAGCCGGCCGGGTGGCCGAGAGGGCTAGGGCGTAGGCTTTCTAGTTCTCGAGTCCGCCTGGTCGTGGGTTGGAATCCCACCGTGGGCATGGATGTTTGTGTTTACCCCGGGCTGCGTACAGATATAATTTGTGTAAAAGGCGCAAAATGACCTTAGTAGTCGGCGCCAAATTTCTAATAAACCAAACCAACCAACCAAACCTGTCAACCATAAGTTTTATTTTAGTTTGGAGAAGATTCGTTTCTTTTGTAGCACTCTCGATATACATACGAGCATTTTTGTAGACAGAACATGATACAATTGGTCGCATAATTTCGGCGATGTTTCTCTTATTCGAAGTGGTTCACTCTACTAATGATGGCAATAGTGTCGATTTTTCTTTAGATAGGGAAACTGCTTAATAAATCTTTAAATCATGTACAAAACAAATGAAATATTAAAATTTATTTCGAGTGGCTTGAAACTAAATCCGTTTAACTGTTAATTAAAATTCATTTATAGATCTTGCCTTTGGAATTTCATATTTTTATCATGGTCATTTAAATATAAACTTAATAATTATTATGGTCATTTAAATATAAAATATAAACTTATCTTAATTCTCTCGTGCCTTAAATTTAAATTTAAAGCAGGCATTGCGATCTATGCTTTAATTAGTGACCTCGTTGCATTACTTAAGTGTTTATTTTCATTTTTTCTCCGTCCTTTAATTTTATTTATGTTTTCACTCACTCAGTGAGAGGTTATGGCAGAGTCCATCATTAATTTTAGAGAAGGGGAAGAAGAATTGAAACATTTGCTGTAGTCAAACAGTTAACTCAGAAATACCTGTATCCTTTGGGTTTGGCCTCAACTACTTCGTATTTAAGTGATTATTTATGTTTTCTTTTTATATAAATCATATTTAAAATTTCATGAGATTTTTAGACCTACTATTTGTTTAGATTCTTTGATAATAAAAGAATCTGTTTTAGGGAAAAGTAATATAATTAATTATACAACAAAATTGAATTTGTAACAAAGCATAGAATTCCTGTTGTTCGGGGTTTTCTTAGAATTGATAGTTATTAGAGCTTAACATTTTCTTAAAAATCTTAAAAATGAGCAGTAAGCGGAAATAATGGAGAGTAAGCAGATTATTGAGAAAAAGTGGAAAGGCGATAGAGGCAGTCTCTGCGCTCGGTGCTGTATTAGTTGCGAGGAAATATTTGTTGCCATGGAAACCGGTATAGTGATGATGCAACAATATTTTTAAATTATTGATGAAAATAATTTTAAGATGATGCAATGATAGAATGTTCTGTTGCTTCGGGAAAAGAACATTCGTTTCCAAGTATTATTCACAATGAGCAGCAATGAGTATAATAACACGATACAGATAGGGCAGTCTCTCTCAAGGAGGCAAAGAGCTACACGTGTCTCCCTTCAGCTCCCTAACAAATGTTCAGACGATTTGTGTGTGTTGGAACCTTTGAACAGTGTAGAAGCTTCCAGACGCGATGGCAGCTTCCCCTTTTTCTTCCAGTGGGTTGGTATATTTAAAAGGACTCCGGTCGATCTCGGACGATTTGGCGGCATAACCGATAACAAAGCATACATCAACTTGACTCTTCAAACCAACAAGCGCACTGTATTGCTCTTTAATAATCGTTCAAAGGATACATGTTAATTCATATCAATAAAAATGCCACCGAAGAAAAGAACGAATATTGGTCAGAGAAAACAAAAAGTTATCCGGGCATCGGAAAGATCAGAACAACGGGAGCTTCGTATACAGCATGAAATTATAGAATTAGTGAAAACAATTTGAGTTATTATTTAACTTCTTGAGGTTGTTAGGTTTACCTAAAACTGTAATTATTCCGGGCAACTCCGGGTGCCTCTGCTAGTAATTAATATAAGAGGAAAGATTGATATATTGTCAATCATCTTATGATTTTTCTAAACGGTTGATAGCATAAAATTTTAAAAATAAGTAATTAAGAAACTATTCTAAATATTTATATATTGCTAGATTTATTAAAATGTCTAAAATAAAAAATAAAAAGATTTTCATATGTAGAAAAAAGCAGTTGACTAACAATCTAAATATGAAATGTGACTTTTATAGGGGAAAAAATGTGATCATACCTTTTTCGAGAATGTGAATGTGATAATCAAGAAAACGCAATAACATCAAAGAAAATGCAATAACATCAAAGAAAACGCAATAACATCAAAGAAAACATCCATCTCCTATACATTTTGAAGCGCTTAATCAGCAACAGTTTGGTCAAATGATTCCAAAAATTTATATAGTTACTATGTACAGATTCTTTCTTTAAAAATCACACTTAGAACAAAAGTCACACTACTTGGCTTTGCAGATCACGATGGTCATACAAGATGACTATATTTAGCTTATCATCAGTTCCAAAACATAGAAATGCTATTTTTTATAATTTAAACAGCTTAACGAGTTTTAAATTTTGAACATAAATTGTCTCTTAGATAATTTACATATCATATTGCCAATTGCGAAATAAATTACCGTTTCTTTCGAGATATTGCCTGATCTTGAAAATGGCATAAAACTCGTTTTTGACGTTAACCGTGATAGATAGCTCGGCAGTTTAAGCAGTTGGTGTTGGAGAACAGAATTTCCTTGTCACTATTACCAGGCAGTCCACGTCCTGCACTTCATTGTAAATAGACGAAATTGAAACCTCTCTAACAGCAATGTGCTTGCATTATGCAAGATACGTTCTAATATTTGAAAGTGCTCTCGATAAAACTCCACAAAAAATATCCTTTAATGCGGACATCTTTTATGAGATGTCTTGTGTAGATCAAACTTTAATGGTAGTGGTTGACTGTCCATTTCTGGGTTAACGTATAAATAGCAAAAGGAAGAATGAAGGTGTTACTCAAGGGGGCCATCCTTCTATTTTGAACAGTTCGAGAGAATAAAAGATTAACTTCCATTATGAGGAGATAAAACTATCGTCTTACTTATTAAAATAACCAGTCTTATATTCCTTATAAACTTTTCATCATGATTTTAATGTTATTACACGATATTTTAAATATTACAAATATTCTAAATAAATATTATTAACAAATTTCTCCTGTTAAAAATAACTTAAAAATTAAATAGAATTTATAAATAAATGATAAATAGTAATAATTTAGAAATGAAGACAGAATGATGTATAGACATAATATTGTATCTATTAACGATTTTCATATAAATTGTAAGTTTTTATTTTGAATTACATTAATTTAATAATTACAACTATTATGTTAGATATCCAGATATATTTTCATATTTAAACAAAATTATGCTATTAAATTTGTTACACCAAAGTAGAACGAAAACGACGCACACAGAAATAAAAGTTGGTGATATTCGCGTAGAGGATGTAACCATACATTATAAAAATTATAAAATGTACTTAGACTTGTTGAATTACGGTAGCTGGTTTCATTTATAAGAGTTTTTTCTCTAAAGTCAAAAACTCTAATGTATACCGATGAAGAAAATTATTGCTTTGATCGTTCGATTTGAATATCGCATGAGGCTAACTTTCATTGAAAAATTCACTTAAACGACATAAAAATGCTACAATGGCCAAAACGTTTGGCACTTTTATTCAGCATCATAGTAGCAGAGAGGCCAAAAAAAACTGATTCCCTTTGAGAGCTGATAACGGTTTTATTAATGAACAGATTATAATGATATTTTAACGTGTTCATATTGGCATAATGCAGAAATGTTTCCAATCATAAAATATGCAAATAAGGGATTTACATTTTTCATTGGACAATCTGCTGGATATTGCTACCTTTCTCTTTTACACTGTGTGGAAATTAAATACCCGGATTAATACAAATACTCAAACTGGAAGTGCAAATGAAAAGTCTATTTAATATGATTCAAAGTAATCTTCACCGGAGGACAATACACTTTTGAGCGCGTTGGTACAAGTTGTAAAACAGCCTTTACAGTCCCAGACAGAATCCTCTTGATTACCGACGCCACGTTTTTTTCAATGTCGGAAACGTCTTGAAATCGGCTACCTTTCATAGCGTTTTTCATCTGGGGGAAACAGGAAAAAGTCTGGAGCGGTCAAATCCGGAGTGGGTGGTTGAGCTCTGCGACGCCAGAAATCGCTTCACACTTATGGTGGTATGCGGCTGGGCATTATTGTGAAGAAGAACCCAACTTGTTGCAGTGATGTATTGCGACTCGGTGGTCATCAGTGACGAGTTTTCTGACTTTCTCGGTGGTTTCTGGCGTTCGTACGGAAACTGATCTTCCAGGGCGCGGGTCTTTTGAAAGGTCTTCATGACCATAACGAAAGCAACCAAACCACTCGAATGTACTGGGTAGATTTCAACATCTGGTGTGTTTCCGTGGACGAGTTACCCAACTTTAGGCAGAATTTAATGTCAAAATTGTCCCATATCTTTTTCTCAACACAAACATGTTTACACGCATCGCTATAATGCGTGTCTGAACACGAATCCTTTACGATACTAAAAAAAAAAAATCTGTGGAGCTACAGTGCGATAGGGACTCATACAAACCGCGTTTTGACTTGTTGAATTTTGGTTTACATTTTACGCAGCAACCTCTGTCTGGGTATTTATCACCGCTTGTATCACCAAATTTAAGCGGTTAACGATATTGAAAACGGCTGATTCCAACATTGACTATGACGCCTAAGTCTTTCAGGTCACAAAGAGTTGTTGGTCTGGTAAGTTAAACCCTGCTTTTTAGAAATCCCCATAACCAAAGTCACAGAGATTAAAGTCTGGGGATCGAGGAGGCCGCGCTATTGGGACATTTCGTTCAGACAATCTGTCTTCAGTATAAACAGAAAGCAAGAAATGTTTTATAAGGATGGTTATATGTGGAGACGCACCAACATGTTGGAATGTTACCTTTCCCAATATGCCTTATTGCTTGATGTAAGGAATAATATGATCCTAAAAATCCGTAGGTAGCGGGCACTTATGATTGTCACCGTTACCAAAACACTATCGTTCTGTTATTCGCAAAAAATCGGTCCAATGATGAAGTCTGCCAAAAAGCCACACAGATAATTAGTAACCTTCGTCAAGAGTAGAGGAATTTATGGTAGGCATGCGGATTGTCGGAGCTCCTTATTCTACTCTTTTGTAGCATCACCTTGGTTTTGGTAGAACGCTTTTACCAATTGCGCACGGATCAAAGTTGCAACCATTTCTGTGTTAACTACACTGTAGTGATCAAAACATATCTAAATTCATTTGCATATTTTATGATTGGAAACATTTCCTCATTATGCCAATTTGAAATGTTAAAATATTATTAAATTATCAAATGTTTATTAATAAAATCGTAATCAGCACTCGAAGTAAGTAAGTTTTTATTGACCATCTTGTCAATAGAGTCCCGATTATCCGACACAAATGGGCGGGCTGCATGTCGGATAACCGAAAATGTCGGATAACACGAAAATTAAATAAACCTTTAATTTTTCACTTTTAAACTATATTTTATTGTGAGAATACATTATGTATTATTTTAAACATAGGTAACATATTTATTTAGAGAATAAGTATGTTAGTTAGAAAAGATATCTTTATGAATAGAAAAGAAATAACTAATTAGGGTTGTTTGGAGAAATCCTGAATATAGTATCTGTTTATCTATCTAAATATCATACGGCACAAAGGGGAATTGTAACGCGGCATTTAGTACAACCTCTGGCAAAAAGTTATGCCTCAAGCGTGGTAAGTGTTACGCAGGTGTTTTTAATTTTTGTTCTTCAGCTTGGATTGTGTGCAATCAAATAGCTCTATTGTATACATCATCTCCAGTTTATTCTCTTTCAAACTGTAAAAAGAATTCATATTATAACAGAACACAAATTGTTACAATGAGTCCAAAAAAATTCAAGATATTCATATATAATTATTTTTTTAATTAAA
Source organism: Rhysida immarginata (assembly GCA_023313115.1). Taxonomy (NCBI): domain Eukaryota; kingdom Metazoa; phylum Arthropoda; class Chilopoda; order Scolopendromorpha; family Scolopendridae; genus Rhysida; species Rhysida immarginata. The sequence goes on along the minus strand of JAHWFO010015425.1, from coordinate 4,060,710 downwards.
ATCTTCCTACGTCGAAAAGCCTGATAGACACTCAATCACTTGTCAAGCATTTATTTTTACTTAAATTTTTATTCATTAGTTTTATCAATTAATTAGATAATAGCGTTTATTGAGTTCATTGAAAGCATTGATTTAACGGATTTGTGCAATATAAGTTAAAATGTACTTGCAGGGGAATAGTATGGAAACGCTTAAAAATGAAAAAAAATTAAAAAGAAATTGTAAAGCTTGTCTAAAATAGAAGATAATTTTGCATCAAATTGTGTGTGAATTATTTAGATTATTTGATTTTTTATTAAATTGGTGTTCTTAAGGAATAAATCGCGTTAGAAAACATGTTAAGATAATGTCAAATCAGATCAGATAAACATAACGAAATAGATTCAGCAATGTCTTGAATAACTTTAGAGCTTTCATCTTACTTAATTCGGAATTCTGATATGAAATACCAATGCCTTTTGATTACTTTACAGATAAAATACGCGGTTTTCTTTTTGAATATCCATGAATTATTAATGTCCTCCCTCTTCAGAAATAATTGTATAGAAAGCAGAAATCTCGGTCTAATTTCTTTTCCTTCCTGTGCACTTAATCCCCTGCACTCTCATCAGCTCGATTCGATTGGAGAGTTCTCTGTTTAATTGAAAGCGGTTGACGGTTTGGACGGTGGACGGGGCGGCAGCCAAGGCGGAGGGCGCCTCTTATTCTTCTTGTCTTCGTCTTCAGCCACCATTCTTTCACATTTAAAGACCGTTGGTTGGTCGGAGTCTCTCTGTTGGATTGAATCACCGAGTTTTGTATTCAGTCCCTCGTCTTTCATAGGACGAACGAGAGCAGCTAAATGCTTCACCAACCATCTCTTCCTTTTAGACAAGGGTCTTCGAGTAGGAATAGAGCGGCGTCCCATTTCTCGCATCTAGAAAGAAAAAAAATATTCCTTGTTTGCATCTATCCCATCTGTCTACGTTCCCATGATCTTTAAACATTATTTTTGTTTGCTTTTATTTATTATTTGTCTAAGTCTTTCTGCATTTGAGAAATGATATCAGCTTTCTTTCGCTTTACAATGTCTACTGGAGTCCTGCGGAAAATTTTATCTAAATTTTTTTTTTAAATATGTGTTCACGTGAAGGCTGCAACTAGAATCCAACGATTTGTGGATTTAAATGTACATTCATCATTTAAAATAATCTCTGACATAATTCAATTTCATGGCGTTTTAAAGATTAAATATGGCGGAGTTCTCTTTATGGAAGTCAAGTTATTTGTTTCAATTATTAGTATTATTAATATCAATAACATTCCAGATGGAATATAAATAAAATGCAATAAAACATTACGACAAAAAAAGGATAAACTGGATAAAAATTATCGGCGTAAAAGCAGTAACTGAAACAATAATATAATAAATTAATCATTTAAAAATTATTGTTTATAATTTTCTACCAGATACGAGCTTAGGTTAGGATTTTTTTATTTCGCAAACTAAAGAAGGCAAGCAAGCGCTCGAGTTTCTTACTGTAGCAAGTGCTTTTTTTCTGTTCCGCCACCCATCACTCGTGAATGCAATCCCTAGACACTTGAACTTCCCCACCTGTCAAGTGGTTGGCAATTCCACTGACTGTTATTCCAAATGCGAACAATCCTGTATTGTCATTAAGTTTCTTGGGAAAGAAGGAGTAAAACCTACAGACATTAATAGAAATATCAGTTACATTATACAGGGCGTTTCATAATTGGTGTCCCGTCTTTAGGTCCAAATAACGACTCAAGGGGAACAGATTGGGGGAAAATGAATATTGATTATTTGGTTTTAATGTCCCCTAATTCAGAATAAAAACATTTCGCGTCCCTTGGGGTGAAGGGGTAAATTTTGAAAATTTTAATTTTGTAGGGGTAGGGATTAGACCCCATGTGTTATATAGAAAGTTGCAGAGCATCATGTAAAATGTGGGTTTAGCAAAAAACCCAGTGAAAAAATCTCATCTCCTGCCCTTTATGTAGACAAAAACAGAAAAAACTCATTAGAAACTTATTAGAACTTTATTACTTATTAGAAAACAGTACATTTGAAAATGAATGAGAATGAATGAGTCGTTACCCTGAAAAGCTAATGGTCTTGACCCCTCGTATGCAAATTTGTTCACACGAGCAGTCGAAGAAGAGTGGCATCTCAGGGAATATCCTTTGTCTTCAGTTGTCAATGCTTCTTGTACAGTAGACAGAACGATCTTCAGTCTTCCATTTTTTCAATTTTTTTTTGTTCTGCTGTTTGTGGAAGATAGGTTGCTCGCGTTGCTGTTTTTATTCACAACGTTTACCAGTTTCATCAATTACTGATGTGACCTGTACTTACTGTCTACTGTACACTATGGCCAATGCGTAAACTTCTGAGCACTACACCGAGTTATTAATAATTTACGGCGAATGTGGTCGAAATGCTACTGCAACTGCCCGCGAGTTTAACCGCAGTTTTCCTCAGGCGCCTAGAGTTAATAAAAACACCGTTCTGCGCCTAATAAAACGTGCAAGTACCACTGGAAGGTTAGTAAGAAGTGCAAAATACCAATCTCCGTCTCGCTACGTAACTGCTGATGTCGAGATAGACGTATTAGCCTATGTAGCCGCTAATCCGAATGGAAGTTTGCGAACTGCAAGCTTGAACTGCTACCTACCAATGGTAACAATTTATCGAATTCTTCGCAAGCACCATTTCCATCCGTACAGATACTTCCTTCTGCAAGGTCAGCACCCAGGTCTGCAGAAAAGCGGGTCGACTTCGCAAATGCCATGCTTCTGAAGATAGATGAGGATCCCGATTTCTTAAAACATGTATTGTGGATCGACGAAGCAATGTTCACTCGTCAACCGTCAGAAAGTCTACCACTGGTCGGATGTAAATCCACATTTAGTGCGACCTCATCACCACCAAGTACGTTGGTCGGTAAATGTATGGTGCGGAATACTAGGCGACCGAATTATTGGACCTGTATTTATTGGTGGTACCTTGAACACAGACCGCTACTGTAACCTGTTACGGGAACACGTGTTTGAAGAGCTTGACAACTTACCACTAGCTGCGGTACCTAACATGTGGTTCCAAGAGGATGGTGCCCCTGCTCATAAATCTGCCCGTGCCAGGGATTTAATTCAAGCCACCTTTCCTGACCACTGGATTGGGACCAATGGTCCAATAGCATGGCCACCACGGTCACCAGATTTGACACCCCTAGATTTTTTCCTGTGAGGCTACTTGAAGGCTCAGGTTTACGCCACTCCACCTCCAGATCTGGTGGATTTGCAAAACCGAATCATTCGCGCAGTCCGCTCTGTTACCCCTGCAATGTTGCGTCGATGGCGGCCACATTGAACATTTTGTTTAAATTTTTTTTATTTGATTTCCCATCAAGGTAGATGGGCCAAACATTCGTTTTTCATTTTACAATTTCCCAATGACGTTTACAAAGACTGTAAGCTGAGGAATGCTTCTCCATATGAACACCTCTACGTCCGTTCTTCATTTTACACTTTGCATTTTTTACATTTTCCATTTCCCATGTACAGTTTTCAAGTTTCATAATGTTTTTCCTGGGGAAAAAAGCCCGGTCGAGTTTATTAGCTTTTCAGGGTAACGACTCATTCATTCTCATTAATTTTCCAAATGTAGGCCCTACTGTTTTCTAATAAGTATGGTTTTTGTCCACATCGGCTAGCCAAACCTTTCGATTTACCCACTCGATAAAGTGGGCAGGGCATGAGATTTTTTCACCGGGTTTTTTGCTAAACCCACATTTTGCATGATGATCTACAACTTTCTAAATAACACATGAGGTCTAACTCCTACCCCTACAAAATTAAAATTTTCAAAATTTACCCCTTAACGTCCAGGGACGCGAAATGTTTTTATTCTGAATTAGTGGACATCAAAACCAAATAACCAATATTCATTTTCCCCCCACCTGTTCCCCTTGCGCCGTTATTTGGACCTAAAGACGGGACACCAATTATGAAACACCCTGTATTATGAAAGCCATCTTTCATAAGATATTTGAATGTCACGGATGTTTTAAATGAGGGTTGCGAAACGATCTCCAAGAGCACGACCTGCCCTTCTCTTCGTATAAAGATTCAAGATAGGAATGTCTAATAAACAAGTATCCAAATTCGAAGCAATTTAGAGTAAATACAAGGATCTTTGAGGAGCTTTGAGTGGGATCTCTTCTACATCGGAAGTGAGCACAGTTCTTCCCCTGCCAGCATCATGTCATCTAACAATAAAAGTCCCAGTTTCTCTCAAACATCGGTCTAAACTTGTAAAAATTTGGTGGTTTGGTGTTAAGATTTGTGAGTTGGGTTTGGACACCCCTGATGTAGAGCATAATCCATCGTGTCTTAACTGGTCATTCAAAAGTGGGATATCACAGAAGCGTAACTACGGGAAGACCTCCAGCAAGCGATAGTATTCACTGTCAGCATCATAGTGTCATTAAGGTCTGGTAATCTGGGAGGCCAAGCTATAGCAAAGTCCACGTCAGACTTGTGCTCTATGGAACACCGAAGAGAAACGGTTAACTACCCCACATATTTCTCGCAAACAAAACGCGTACGTTTCCCACAACCGTTGATATGATACTATCTTTTATACGCGGCTTTGCTACTACTGTCTGAACAGACTTCGAAATACTGGCAGGACGTTACTATGAAATTATTAAAAAAAGATTTTTATAAAGCCTAAGTAGTTATTTTTATAGTATTTTATTTTTTGAGTATGAAGGGTGTATTTACCGTGGAGTAGGACTTGCAACACTAGGTCTATAAGGTACAACGGTCGGGGTCCTACTATACATCTGGGGGCTGCAATTAAGATTTTCAAATTAATTTTTCTTATACACGGTCATTCAGAATTCATTTTACAAACTTCTAGGGAGGTAATATTGGTGATTCTAAGCAAAAAAGTTCGTATGAACTTGAGTCCGAATTTGAACGATAACTGAGATATGAACAGAAATAAAAATGCCGCCACCAAGATCAACAAGTTAATAACTCAAGTTCTGTAACATCTAGAATGATGAATTTTGCTAAAACAACAGGATACATAAAACTCTGTGTACCGTTAAAATTTGATCGAATTCCAACCATCGGTTTTCGAGTTACGCATTCAACATCGTAACCCGTGTTCACAAGCGAATACTAACCAGCACGTGTTACGATGTTGAGTGCGTAACTCGGAAACTACTCATTGGAATTCGATCAAATTTAAACGGTATACGCAGTTTTATGTACCCTATTATTTCTCCATATTTCATCATTCTAGATTTTATAGAACCCGAGTTATTAAACTGTTGATCTTGGTGGCAGCATTTTTATTTCTGTTCATATCTCAGTTATCGTTCAAATTCGGACCCACGTTCGTATGAACTTTTTTGCTTAGAATCATCACCTATACTGCCTCCCTATCAAGTTTGTGCATGACATTCCGGTACACCCTATATATACGAAGTTTGTCCAACGAATTTTTAAACACCCTGTAGAATGGCAACTAATTTGCCGTTAGTTATTTTTATGAGATGACTGTCCACGGTAGAAATACGGTTCTTAAAAAATTCCGAAATGGAAACTAATCGATCAGCACGGAATGCATTAAGTCGAATTGAGCCAAATTAATTGTAGTATCAATAAGACCGTATGATTATTAAGTAAATCTCTCGTGCAAGCTTTTTACCTTGATTTCATACCGATATAAACATGTGATAATAGCATCCGTATGATTTATAAATGCTAATCGGATTTAGATTTTCAATTTAGGGTGTTGGGTTACGCAGTTTGTGAGATTGGCAGTTTTTTATTTCGTTTATTTAAGCTTGTTCTCCTACTTAAAGGAATAGGCGCCAATCTTCTAGAGAGCGCTAAGTCGGAAGTAAGCTGATCAAGCTAAAATCATATCGTCTGGTAAGAATGAGTAAAGAATCTAAAAATGGTGCAAAACCGAAACAGCCGTCGCCTATTAAATTCAGGCATTATTTATTAAAAATTCATTTTCTTTATAATTTATCATCTAGTGATATCACTTTTACTTTTTACCTTATAATGGATTATTCCAAAGATGTTATCATCCATAAAATCACGTGGCAATGCAACATGGAATTTAGTATACAGCAAAAAATTTGGTACAAAATGAAAACCAAATCACGATGTTCTCATTTTAAACTGTTATTGTAAATCAAGATGTAATGTATACAATAATTATAATTAGACAACACATTTTATTCTAATAATTTTTAAATTGCATTTCAATTTGCCTATTAAAGTCCTCCATATATTCCTTTATTAAAAGTTTCCTTTGCGTTGAATCATATTTTCATTGAACGAGTATATCTCGAGTCATTCGTTCAATTTTTTTCATTTCCTTTAATTTTAGAATATCTGAATGCTCATAATTGTTATATTATGATCTGGTTTCAGTAGAAAAGAACATTATTTTTTGCTTAGGTTTAAAATTATTTTCCAAACACTGCTTTTCTTTGCGAGAATAAAATATAAAAGAAATATAAAATTTACAACTGCTTTCATTTAAAACATAATAAAAGAGGAAAACATTTGCATTCTTGAAGCTTACTGAAATTATTTGATTAAGTGTTTCCATAAATATCAGCTTTTATAAATTGTCATTACAGCATGTGTCGGGTTTATGAAAAAATAATAAAATATTATTACACTAAAATTTAATTATATAAAAATTTAAATACGTTTTCGTTTAAATGACAAAATAAAGTATTTATGAGAATATAATGATATGAGGCGGAAAATCGTATATATAGATATTATAGATATTGAAGTTGACCGGTTTCAAATAAACGTATACTGCAGCAGTAAAATGATGCGCGAAAGCACATCTCCAAAGAATGTTGCTCACTTCATTTTAAATGATGCAGATAGAAGAAGATAATAAAATAAACTCGTTCTTAAAAGTTATATATATTTCCTTTAAACACATTTAAACACCCTTCTCTTTAAAAATAACAAAAAAAGGTAAAAAGAAAGAGAAAGAAAGAAAAAAACCCTTCTAAGTCCTCTTCTCATTTGAATCGGGAAACGACTTCAGGATTTAAACACAAAAGCCTCGGTCCAAGCAAAACGGCGCATGCTCAGCTTAATGCACACGGTCATTTGCGTCACATTCAAATCTCATAAACAGTGCACCCAGTTGAGTTGCGACAAAGGCTCTGGAATTCCTATACTTTCTCCCCCACAACCTGGTAGTGTTGCTGACGATACTTTGCAAGAAGTCGTTCTCTCTCTCTCGTTTCCCTCAAACGAGAGAAGGTTTGTTATTTCCTCCACCTAAACCTCCCTCCCTTCCACACATACACACACCTAACGGAACACGTCTTTCTCCATGGAAATATGTGTCTCCTAAGCAAGGGCGAGACTTTTGGGTTTCCATGGGAGGAGGAGTAGGAGTGGAGAGCGAATGGATTGCTTCATTCAAGCATGCACATTGATGTATTGTTGCTGTGGCAGCTGCTTCACTTAAAGCTTGACGGATGACTGACTGCTGGCTCCGGGGTCCCCCTCCCCCCTTATCCCTCTCCCTCCTTTTCCCTCCGACTAAAAGTTCACGCAAGCTCTCGGTTAAAGGAAAGTGAGCCATGAGGTTCAAAGGCTGGAAAGCTGGAAATCGACTCGTGGCTATAACACGACTGGAAAGGTATTTTTCATGTAATCCCATATTGCCATCGACTTCACCTGGTGTGCAACAGAAAAGTGCTTTTAAAGACTCGTTCGTGAATTTTAAAAGTAAAAGTTCACACAATAAAATTTCACAAATGTTATCTTTTTTCCCCTTTTAGGTGAGGTAGCTTTTTCTCCGAAAGCTAAGTTGAAGGGATAAAGTTGATTTCAAGAGGATAGCGATTACCGTAAAAACTGCTACCGATTATACTTAAATTCAAAAATAATCTTTATTTTGAACCGAATAAGTCACTGTAATGAAAAAAAAAAAAGCTCTATACGCCAAATTTCGAGGAGAATGGGGATATTGTATTTTGTGATCAATAAATCATTAAATATAAACAATTTTTTTTAAATCTTAACAATTTCAACAAATTCGTAGACAAAATGGAAGAAGGGTCTAATGATTACAACACGTTTGGTCAAGTCATAATTAATGCGAATCAATAACAAACCATAAAAGCAATGCATCCCATATCATAATTGCAATCCATACGTATATGCAATCCATCAATCAGGTCCATAAAAACCATAGCTAACCACTATAGCCCAATTCAGGCCAATTTAAACCAAACCAAACCAAACCAAACCAATATAATGAAAAAGCAAATCAGCCAATATAATGAAAAAGCAAATCAGCCAATATAATGAAAAAGCAAATCAGCTAATATAATGAAAAAGCAAACCAAATCAGCACAATGTAAACCAGTTCAATTCTATGTAAACCGAAATAGATTTTTCATAGAAAGGGGGGGCGGCCTAGTTTAATTTCATTTTATTTTTAATTTAATGCCTTTTGGATTTTTAAATTTATTTTTCAATTTTAAAAAATGTTAAATGAAATAATTTACCTTACGGATGAATTTTAAATGACAAGGACAACATAAAAATTTTGGAAACTGAAAGCAAAACAGCAAATTAATTATAGCGAAAATTATACCAAAAATAATGTGTGAAAGCTGCATTTGAGTAAATTATTTTTTTAAAAAGAATCTTAGTTTAGTCATCAAGAGTTAACCCGTAAGTTTGGGACCAAATCCTGGCAATATCCCGATATCCAAATTACACTGATGAAAATGTAGCAGATCCATCAAACAATCTTCAAATTTTATTAAACATCAAACTTTATTGTATTCAGTGAATTTTCTTTTCAAACTTATGAAACTTTAATAATCGATATAGTAATCGTAATGGCAATTGTATAATTTCATTGAGTGGATCATAAATGTTCAAGTAGTCTTAGAGCTATTGCAGTTCTGATACATTAATTACATACTTCTGAAGAGCTCCTTCCATCTTTTGATTTTGTTAAATTTTTGAAACATTATTTTCCTTTGTCGTCCACAAACAGAAATATACACGTTTTTCTTATTCAAAACTTTTTAAAGTTTATATTTTCAGTTACTTTTAGTGTTAATTCGGCGCTAATCCATTCGCATTGTTGAATTTTCATTGCTTCTCATGCTTCGCATGTCAAATCAGATCCGCTATAGCATCTAAATAATACAAAACTGTTGATTTACTCCTACCTAAATCTGCTGCGTGTCACATTAACGTTATGCATTATATCAAAATGACAATCTATAAAAGTTGATATAACGTAAAGCTCTTGTTAACTCTGTCCATTCCATTCATTTAGAAAGCATTATAAATTCCTTCCATGGCTATGGAACTTTTCCATTTAATCTGCGTGTATGAATATGCTTATGTAAGAATCGATAGATCAGAGAGCGTGATTTTTGATGGTATTATGTATTTAGAGCCAAATAGATAACCTTTTCCATCGATTGATATAACCCTTAATTTCATTGATTTTAATGCGAAGTACGACATTAACAAATTCCATTGCGGCGGCGAACGCATTTACGAATATGTCGATCAAATTTTGTTTGATGTTCAGCTCATTCGTGCATTTCCACTAAATATTTTCCTTAATTCTAATATGGGTTCAATTATAAATGGCTGATTCGAACTTGGAAAAATAATCATATTTCACAAGAAAAATCGTCGAGGTACTTAAATTAATTAGCCGTTAGGTACTCAAGAAAAATTAAAACATTTTATGAGCAGATTTTAACATGAGTATAATGTCTCAATAGAACGATAGAAACACTTATCTTTAAGGAATAAATGTAGTTGTTTTAGCCACTTATCATTTGAGAGAAAAAAACATAAAAAAGAATCAAACCATCTGTTAACTCATCCGTTTTTTAAATTCTTTTTGCACTTCACCAATTTTGCCTTTTTGTAAATTTAATGAGTGACGAAAGCTAAATTGCCATCAAGCGCTTGGGAGTGAAGAATGGTTGTTCTTGTAGGAGGTATTACCGTCACCGAATTCGAAATTTACGCGAACGTAAAGCATGAAAATTCTACAAAGGTTTGATTTATGAACGTTCTTAAATTGTACGCAAAATCCTGCCACGGAATTATCCCAACGGGTGCTTTCATATAAAACTTTAACATTTCTAATGGAAACCGTATCAAGCATTCTACGATAATACACGTCTTACGCTAGGAGTACCTCTCGAAAGAAAGCAATAATGTAGCAGCAAAACTTTCACTTTGCCTAGAAGTTTGCCAGAGGAAAAGTTTTATATAAAATTTCCTGACACTCTCTTTTTGAAATTCAAAAGATAAAAGTTACGGCAGAAGGACTGAGAAAATTTCCCAACATCAATTTTTCAGCTGTCTCTCTTGTTTGAGCACTGGATTTTCTTTACACTAGAGAATCCTTTGTTGACATCCATAATATTTGGTCCACTTTATTTACAATGGAATAAATTAATATCGTGGCTTCATTCCAAGCCAAAACAAAACGTTTACGATTATAAAATTTCTAGATATGTTTAAATTTTAATCATACATGTTAAAGTTCGATACCAAATATTATCTCGAAGCTACTCTCCATTAGCTTCCTTGGATACATGAAATGTCAGGAAACACACTGCTCGAAATTCAAATTGTTTTATTCAGAAAGAAGCAGGCAAACCGGTGAAATCTGACAGGATGAGAGATCGCAAATTTTTGATCTCCAAATAAATAACATTAATATTTGGTAGAAATAAAAAGCGAAAAAAACACCAGTTCTATAAAATGTTTATATGAGATTGTCAAATGAAAACTGGGAAAGCAGATATTGTTTGGTGAGGTGAATGATAGCTTGCCAACTTTTAGATCAATCCAATCAAATCTGCATGCGTTGTATTGCGATCTCTTATGGAAATTGTTGAATCAGCCATATCATGATAGAATGATTTTGCTCATTTTGCTTTTGAGGTCTGGGGCGAAGGCATGTCTGTCTTTTACAAAATTTTATATAAGGTTTTTTCACGCGCTTGATGGTTTTTTTATACAGTGGTACCATAAACATAAATAGAAATATGTACTCCAGTAATGACATGATTCGAGAATAACAAAGTCTACATTCCATCTATTTCCACTTACATTTGAAGTAAAGAAATGAAGGAACGATGTAGAGACTACTAATTACAATAGTCGTTGCAATTGGTACTGATTTGTAGGTTGGTAGCGGCAGATTCAATATCAACTGAGTGAGCACTTTTCAACGAAGTGCTGTTGCCATGAATACCACCATCGTATGAAGAGAAGTATTGCAATGCCATGTCACGTTGTGATAACCATTCTGGCCACACGCGTCTGTAGACTAAAGAGCAACTGGGGAGACAAAACTGGCAGAACGTTAAGCTCAAAGACGCGTTTTGGTAACGTCTAAATGCCGCTGATCATCATATCTATCACCGATTCAATCTGCTGAAGGAAAGCCATCTAACATTTGTTGGGTTTACTGAGTGCCTTTTTGCGTTTTATCTCAAAACATAGCTCGTATATTATCTTTAGGTCGGTTGGCAGAGATATGATATTTCTTTTCGCTCAGATATTTCAAGTAGTATTTCTCAGAAGAATAACACACACATTTGCATGTCCCCAACTTGCTTGAGGGTAACTGCAATTTTTCGTGGACAGCAAAATCATGAGACCTTTCACCCCATAAAAATGTATAGAATGTGTCCAAGATTGACCTCTAAGACATTTTCCCAACCAATTTGAGATAGAGTTGCGTTGTGGAACAGGTATTTGTATGACTCGATGCCAGGACGTGTGAATGGCTACATTTTCAAAGTACGACATTTACCCAAACTTAGTTTGAAAAAATATTACACTTGATCTTTTTTTTTTTTTTTTTTTTTTTTACTGATTTTCACTTAATTCCATTGAATCTTTTTGTTAGAGGATATTTATTATCCAGTAATGTACTTATACGCCGAATCACACTTTCTAATCCATAAAAAAATCGCTACCTTCATTTAGTTAATGGGTATTATCTCCTATTTTTAATAACATTTCTTCGTTAGAAAAGTTCAGCATCTACAATGGTTGTTGTGAGTATAAAATTTACAAGATGACCATAAAGGAAGAATTTTTTAACGCAAATTCCTGAGAGATTTCAAGTTGTTTTGAATGATTCTAAATAAAAAATCTCTATTACTGCTTTGAAAGAAGCAACTTATCAATTGATTGTTTATAAAATACGTATCTCTTTTTTGGAGTGTTTTATTACGATCTGTGTTTTATTATGAAATACCTTTGACATCCAGACATGTTTTCAAAATTTCATGAATGTCGCGCAAGATGAAGAACGAATGTCCGCGAATATGTTTCCCAGGAAACCGTCCAAAACACTCGAATTAATAAAGAAATGTACTTCTAAAAAGAAGCTGGCATATGAATCCATTAATTTTAAATAACCTATTAGTGCTTGGAATTTTAATAACATAAAACCATAGACCGTGCACCTAACCCTTTTTAACGGAATTTAAGATGAACTTTTCTATCATCTCTTTCGTGGAGGCATTCATTCTCAGCGGCTTTGTCTTCTCTCACCTTCATCCAGTTGGAATGTCTCTTGTTCGGCTCTTCCTTTCCTGTGTCGCAGGCTTCGGCTGACCTGAATTTTCACAGGTCTTTCAATTTATGCATCCATTTCCTTACTGAGTACTTGGCTTTTATCGCGTCGGCACAATGTTGATCCTTTTTTTCCCTTTCATTCCCAACCTTCACTTCATTCCCTTTGCAGCGATGTTGTTGTTGCATCGGTCGCCTCTTTTGCCATCGTCGTTGGGAGCCAGTCACTGGAAACTTTCTTTCATAAAAGATCGTCTAAATTGTGTCTTTGGATCCATTAGCTTGTAACAACCTTCCTATTACGATTGCCATAAAACCTGCAAAGTATAATGTTCAGTGAGTTTAATTATAAGTGTTTAGAGGATTTAAAACAAACGCTGAAAGTGTTTTTAATGTTTCTGTCGTCATTCATAACAAATGTGAGGGATTAGTTCTACTGCTATTAGATTTTACTATAAATACAGCATTATAATACGTGTTACTAAGTGTAAAGTTCTTCTAATGGCCTAATTAGACTTTTTAACGGTAGCTTTAATACAGAGATATTTTATTAATTAATAGACGAGATTAATATTTTGAAGATTTCTTTTGAAAATAATTCAAGCTTTTAAATTAAGATATAATGTTGTCTGCATTTAAAAATAGCTAGTGTAAGCAAGTTATTACACCAAGAAATTTAGCACTTCAGTTTTAATATCCTTCTGAGAAGTTAACTCTTATTTAATTAGATTAAATAACATCGTTAAAATCATTCTTAATTTGTACAATTAAGTAGCTCAAAAACGACTGCAGTTATCGTGATTTGTTTTGTTTACTCTAAATTCCGTATCTAATATGTAGAAGTAGTAAGTTTTAATTTTTTAAGAAAATAACAGAAATTCTTAAACATAATAGAAATGCTATTCTAAAACACATACAAACGTTTATTATTAATGTCTTCATGGTCTTATAATTATTTCTGCAAAGCCAGGTCACTGAAAAGTATTTACTAAAATAATCGTTTCTAAAACCTGTTTGTTTTTCGTTTTAACATATTAATTATAAAAATTCATGTTTTTCCATACATTTCTCCATCATGCGACTTCATTAGCTTTAATAAACATTTGATAAGACAGAGTGAATAAGACCGTAATGATCATTTATTCTGCTTTCAAATTACCAAGAAGATTATTCTATTATCACGTGCTAGGAAAAACCTTTTCTTTCTCTTTTCTTTTTTTTTTTTTTTTCTTTTTTATCTTTTTCGGTCTTGTTAATTTTCTAAGTTCGTCGTGTTTGCGCATTAGATTAAAACGCACGGTGAGTCAATTTGTAAAGTGGAAGGGAGAGTAAATCGGCGATGGCTTCAGGGGCCTCCTCTTCTCCCACTTTGTGTAAAGGACTAGTTGCTGGAGAAGACAAGACCTTAAACGGGATTAAATATACCCGTAAGCCTCCTTTTAGCTATAATGAAGCTTAAGCAGATAGGAATAGAAAACTCGTCTTTAATCTTTTTTAATGTAACAGTTCAAAGACTGCGGATATATGAATGTAAGTTGCACGTCAACATCTTATTAAGCGTACCCAGTGAGAGAGTGCACATTCATTCGTTTTAACTACTTTCGTTACTTAAGTAATTGACCTTTTAGCCATTTTTAAAGGGAATGGAGCGTTCGGAAAAATTGCAACCATCATTGAAAATTTAATGCGATATTTTCTATTTTAAACTTGTTATTCCTTGAATTCTTAATATATAAGAAGTACTGGAAGGGTATTCTATTTGGATATTAAAGCATTTAAGAATATGTAAGGATATTCTATTTGCATATCAAAACATTTACACTGCCCATTTATAATTAATCCTTTGTTTTTTTATATAAAAACTTATTATAAGAAGCTGATTGACTGATGCATAGATGTGATTCATTAATCACTGACAAGATATCATTATGTATGCTTTTTAATTTAATTGTAAAAATAGCTTTAAAGTTTTATTTTATTCTATTTATATGCCTAAATTTTGTAGTTAAGTGTACTACTGTTGATGGGTTTAAAATAGAAATATGTAAGTATAGTCCATCCTTAAGCTTACACGTTATTAAACTTGATAGCCTTGTTATAAGCTTACATGTCTTTCAAGATACAAAAACTCCTGTACGTGTTAGTCGTCACAGAGCTCAATGTGTAGCAAAGGATCGACATTAAATTTTGTTTTCAGTTGGGTAAAATCATCGATGAAACGATGAGTGACAAATGTATTTTGAATACAGTATTTTCTTAAGTGTAGAGATTACAAAGCAGAGGTCTGAAATTTCAGTATTTCTTCTCTTTGAAATGGAGAGAATGTAATTTAATAAATATTATATAACTTATTCTGCTCTTTTTACATACTGTAAGGCACGCCTTCAATTATCTTGAAATAGCAATTTACTGGCACCCAAGCTTTTATTTTTTCAATCTTTCTTGCATTCAATCCAAAGGAAATTCACAATGTATAAAAAAAAGATTGGCTTACCTACTGGAAGAACCTCGAACGAAGGTACAGCAAAGGAGTTCGCATTGGTGTGGGCGAAATTTGCATTTGGAGTTCACGGGCAGGTTGCCAATTTTATTGGGATAATAGGAAAAGGGTCTAGTCATTGAAGATCTATCTAGTCAGTGCCCTGGAAAGTGTTGCAGCACATCTCTTGAAAATGCTATCTGGAAACGTTGTTGTACCGGAACGGTGAATTTCTCGTCGACCTCCAAAATCGTCTCTGGGTTACGAGTTCCGGAAAAGAGAAACGAACGAGGCAACGAGCAACCGAAACCCAACCAAATCATCCATCCAATCTCAATTGTATCAAAACAGATTCGACAAATGGATTTTTCTGTTTTTCTTCTAAAATAGAACTCGTTGCAATCTGTTATTGTTCATAGAAATTTCATCCTACAAAAGAAGTCTGTTATCTTTGAAACCGTCACGAAAAATAAAGAATTTCCGAATTAGAATTCCCAATAAACGTCACGACTGACTTGGAAGAATATAGAACACAGAGCAGAGAGATGAACAAAGTTATTTTCTGAAAATAAAAATAGAATAAACAAATGTTTATTTTGACTAAATTTTGCATTCACAAAGCAGAGTTTTGCATTATTCACGAGCGCCAATATTTGGTTATCTCTTTGGAAAATGCCTGGAATCTAAAAGTGGGCTTTCTTTTCCTTTAAAACAACAATGAAATAACTTAGAACCACATATAAAAACAAAGTGTTTTCATTTAAGCAACTTGATGTAACTGCTTTTTTTAAAGATAAAAAAAATCTAAACGATATATAATTTTGGTTAAGGTACCGATGGATTGCTCGTGTTCACATAGTCAAATACGAGGAGATATCAGAAAATAACTCCATTTATTTTTTTCAAAGGAATTTACAAAACATATAGGTAAACAACTAAGTGCAGCTGAAACTACACTCTTTATTAAAAGCTTTTATTAACTTTGCTGTGTTAGTTTGTTTAGGTCAAATCTTGTAATCAATATTAAACCAACTTTCCGACAAGCTAGGGAGCTGCAATTTGACACACTTGTGCAGAATCGATGACAATTTATGATAAAGAAAAAAAATTTCAAATCGGTTCATTGGTTCGTGTTCTAATGGTACTAACTCATTACTACGAATTGATTGTTGTAACAATTGGACATTTCGTTATGGCGAGAGGTAAATGTATCTATTGTTTATTGTTGCAAAATTAAGCTGTATTGTTGCCACTAAATAAAACATTATAAAAGCTTGGTTTGATAAAACCTTTTTCCTCTTAACTTGTCTACTTTTCCAGATAGGCACTTTGACGATGTAGGCGTTTATCCCAACGCCGCACAGTTTCAGAATACCCAGCTCAAAGAACTTCGTCGGCTGTGAATACACCAAGGCGCACGGCAGATTTGAATACCTCGTCAGTCTCAAACCTCTGACCACCCAGAAATCTCTTCATGGGACCAAAGAGGGCGCTAAGTCCGGATTGTAGGCTGGGTGGTCCAGAACATCCCAACAGAAAAGGACCAGTTTTGCTTAAAACATATAGGCGAATATGCGGGCCATACCCGGGCGTGCATTGCCATGAAGTCGAACATCGCTTCCTCTATCTGGTCGCTTATCCCGAATAGCATGCCGCAGTTTAGTCAATGCTTCACAATAGGTAGCGGTGTTGATGGTTAACCTGCGAGGCAGAAACTCTGCGAGTAGGATACCTTGCATATCCTAAAAAAACGATAAGCATCATCTTCGAGCTGAAGGAGAAACTTTAAATTTTTTGCGAACCGGAGAATGTGGATGTTTCCACATCACTTTGCAGTTTTACGGTCGGGTGTGAAGTGCAAGACCCAGGACTCATATCCTGTGACAATGCCATTCAGAAACGCATTTTCCTCCTGGTTGTACCGCTTAGATGTTGTAGACTGTACGCCATTCTGTTGCCGGTCTGTTCTGAGGTGCGTTCCTCTACATGCGATTGCGAGAGCAACGCATTAACGTCAGTCTCGCGAGGTTCGATTGACCTGCGACCATGCATCGACAAACGCGAGGGGGAAAATCTACAGGAACGGTAAAGATAACTTCGATAGCCCATCGTACAAGAGTATCGTTGTTTGTATCGTTAGTGCGGTTAGTCATTCCATGTAATAGACTGGTTGCTGATTGTGCGCTTGCGCAGATAACAAAAGTAAGTAAGTCACTTGTGGAATGAAAGCGTGTGCTTTTTCGTTGAATCTGATATTGCCGATGGCAATTGTTTTTAATAATGTGTAATATTTTTTTAATTAAAATATCAACGAAAAATAGAAATTCAATTGCTGAATAATCATGAAAGGTCTTTGTAAATAGATAAAAATTATTTCAAATAAAAATGAAATTAAAATTTCAGCCATTATTTATTTTTTCCTTTTTTTTTATTTATTTTTATTTAGCTTATTTTTAGAAGCATTAGATGAGTGATAAATCGAATAACTTAAATAGAGGAGTAATAAACGCTTTTTTTTAAACCGCAGAAAAATACTACTACAAACTTCTCATCAAACGATATTTCATTCAGGAGGGCCTTTAAATAATTCCGTCGATAATATTTCGACCACCTGCTAAAGTTGAAAATAGAGTTAAATAAGTTTTATAAACAACTTTGCAATAATGCAATTTTATAATATGCAATATATTTATTGGTCTTTAATTAGGAATACATTTTCATTCGCTTTGGTATAGTGACTTTAATGTTGTGAAATTTATTGAATTTTAGTTTAATACTGAATTTTATGTTTTAGAAAAAAAAAATTAGATGACGTTCATGCCTTCTTACAATAACACGGCCTTATCAGTTCCTGATTTCAATAATTTTTTTCCCTAAATTATCATTCCTAAATTATCAAAAGGTGTTTTTTCTAAACCAATTTTTATTAATCCCTGTGTAACTTTAGAAATACCTGAAGAAAATGATCAACGATAAAATTTTTATTGTCTATTAAAAAATGGGAATTTAAGAATAAATCAAACTTTAACTTGAACATCTATACTTTCAAAATTATAAGAAATTTACAAATGGAAAAATATTCTTATGGGTTTATTTTATGCTATTTACAAAATTCATTCATTGATGAAACTGCTACATTTCTATCTATCACATCGGCCACGGATTTGCTTCCTCTCATGGCGGATTTGGGCGTCCTTTCCCACACCGTAGCAAGCGTTCATCGATAAGCAGGCTTATCAGTGCTTGAAATAATCTGCTGCTCCACTTTCTTGTTAATTCTATAGGCAACAAACTGTTTCATTTCTTGTTATTCAAATAAGACAAAAATCGCTAAAAGTTTGTACTCCGATATTGTGTATCGCAAGCAAACTATTGAAGCATCGCACACTGGCACCTTCTCTGCATCGCTGCGAGGGTCGGTCTCGCGAGAGCTCCCCCTCCTGTCGCGAGACTCGCTCGATGTAGAGGAACAGGAACTCCGCCTCTTTTTCCATCGATGTCTCCCCATCGCATGTAGAGGAACGCACCCCCAGTGTCATACTTTTTGGAATCAACGCGAACGGAATTTACAGTATGCACTCTAACCCATGCAGATCCATAGGGTATGTGAAATGTTTCACTATCTTCTTTCAAGGAAATGCGACGGTTTGTTTGTTTGTGTTGTTAATGTCCTCGATAATGGCTGTGTTACTGCTCACGCAGGTTGCCCAGAACGCTGTTTATCGGCAAGTTTAACTCTTCCTTCATGAAAAAATTCACACAATGGGATAGTCCAGACAATCGGTACCGTAAACTTCTACCATTTCCAATGAATTTCAGCGGGTTTCTTACCTTTTGTGAAAAGATATAACAGTCCGCTGTGCTTCCACTATAAACGATGTAATAGCGGCGGCCATTTGTAAAACGACTGGTAGCACGTAGTGCGCATGCGCGGGTTCAATTCTTTCATGCGAAGTCTGTGCTCAGCCTTTTATTTTTTTTATTTTTTTGCTATTTAACTTTTACACCGCGACTATAGTTCCTCCGTTAAAAAATAAATGGCGTTACGCTCTGATATTCCCAGGTGTATATAGAAATAGAAAAATACTTGCCAAAAATATGACAAAAGCAAATAATATATGCGGTTTAATTTGTTGAAGTTCTCACACTGTAAGGTGAAATGGAAGAATTCACTTTATCGCGCTCAATAGGTAGGGACGTCATAGAGGCTGTGGTCAAAAACCCTCACCGGTGAGAGAATGATGACGTAATTTCTCACTGGGCTAACCGTCTTTTACTCGGTGAGGACGGTTAGACATAACAGCGCTAACTGGCGTTTTTGACCGCGTTAAAATGACGTCACAGTTTTCTCACCGGGATTTCTGACCGACCAAGCGCTAACTCTTCTCACTGGTGAGAGTTTTTGACCTTAGCCAGAGATAGTACTTTATAGAACTTTTTCAGCGGAAGTTGTGCTCCCGCGTCACTTGACTTGGCCGCCATTACGAGGTGTTTATTTGAGCGATTTGAACACTCAGCTTGCCTCAGCTTGAGCACGAAGCGTTTGAATTAAACTTTTGTTCTGGATCAAAAATGACTGATTTAATCGCAGATAAGATAAAAACTCAAGATGTTTGCTCATTTAAACAGTTAGATTAATATTTACATAAATTTCAAGATGCAGAAATATATATTTCAGTAAACTTACAGTTTTCGTATAACTTTATTGCACATGTTTTACACAAAATATATGTAGACTATAGATTATATATTTCTTATAATACGAGGATTGAGACATAAATCATGGCAACTATTTTTATGAGAATTCGAGAGTGGATAGAAAATGTGAAATATACAGATTCGTTATGTCTTCACTCTCCGCACATCGCGCGATGACTGATCATGCGACCAAGGTAAATGAAATTTTTATCAATTTAACTATCACTTCTTAGCCGTTTACTGTGACTAGATAGAAAAG
>JAHWFO010015425.1:3913868-4040217 GCA_023313115.1 Rhysida immarginata | reverse complement strand
GGTCAAAAACCCTCACCGGTGAGAGAATGATGACGTAATTTCTCACTGGGCTAACCGTCTTTTACTCGGTGAGGACGGTTAGACATAACAGCGCTAACTGGCGTTTTTGACCGCGTTAAAATGACGTCACAGTTTTCTCACCGGGATTTCTGACCGACCAAGCGCTAACTCTTCTCACTGGTGAGAGTTTTTGACCTTAGCCAGAGATAGTACTTTATAGAACTTTTTCAGCGGAAGTTGTGCTCCCGCGTCACTTGACTTGGCCGCCATTACGAGGTGTTTATTTGAGCGATTTGAACACTCAGCTTGCCTCAGCTTGAGCACGAAGCGTTTGAATTAAGCTTTTGTTCTGGATCAAAAATGACTGATTTAATCGCAGATAAGATAAAAACTCATGATGTTTGCTCATTTAAACAGTTACATTAATATTTACATAAATTTCAAGATGCAGAAATATATATTTCAGTAAACTTGCAGTTTTCGTATAACTTTATTGCACATGTTTTACACAAAATATATGTAGACTATATATTATATATTTCTTATAATACGAGGATTGAGACATAAATCATGGCAACTATTTTTATGAGAATTCGAGAGTGGATAGAAAATGTGAAATATACAGATTCGTTATGTCTTCACTCTCCGCACATCGCGCGATGACTGATCATGCGACCAAGGTAAATGAAATTTTTATCAATTTAACTATCACTTCTTAGCCGTTTACTGTGACTAGATAGAAAAGGGGGTATAGATCAGTTCATTAGAGGGGGTCTGCCCCCCCCACCCAGTTATTATTAAAAAATAAAGTCACTTACCTTGGTCGCATGATCAGTCATCGTGTGATGTGCGGATAGTGAAGATTAAAACTTAACGAAATGTTAACGCACTACCATCATATACTTTTTGTAAAAATTCTTATGTAAATTCCTAGTTATCCGTCGCTAAAAAGTTGGTTATCCGGACCCCTGTACACTGAAAGCTGACATCTTAAGCCCAAGTCTTGTTCAATTCTGGTTACATCCAACCTGCACTGCGGTTGAGCAAGAATTGATTTGTGGAAACATAATACGAATACACGACGTCCTTGAGACATATAAAAAATTTTCTGTTAATTGCATTCATCCATTTCATCTTTTCTGCATCATTTTTTGGAAACAAAAAAATAAATAAAAAGGCACCAAGCAAGGGCAGTCTTCATATTGTAAAGGCGCGTGAACAACACAAACTTGTTTCTTCCGTTGCGCAATCGTAAATAGCTATTTGAGCAACCTACCACGGCACAGCAGGAACCCTGCTTGTTTAGCTTTTCCATCTGAGCACTAAAAACACTAGAAATAGAAAAGGGGTTGCCTGCGAGTGCCGAAATCGTTCTTGTCCCATACACTCTCTAGGCTGAAACTCTAAAAGTCAACGTCTCATAATGGCGGACAGAAGTAGCGCTGCTCTGCCATCTAGCGGCAAAATGCACGTCTGAAAAAGGTCCTGCGCGATCTGTGAGCTGCTTTTTTCACTCAAGCTTGCTCGCAACCGCTCATTGCAGCCTGTTGTTGAAATGCCAGGTTTTAAAAATATTAGAGCATTTAAAATTTTTTTTCCCTACGATCCCTACCTATTGAGCGCGATAAAGTGAAACTCTTCCATTTCATCTTATAGTGCGAGAACTCTAACTACGCAGCTAGCAAAAAAATAATAATAATAAAAATAAAATAAAATAAAATAAAATAAAAACAGTGTTTTAGGGGTTTTTTTCTCTATAAATAAATTATTACTACTCAAAATTTTAAAAAGACACTAAAAAACAAATGAAATTAAATCTGATAGCTGCAGCTGCCTCCTGATGAGGGTTTATGGATGCCAAACTAATTTCTATCGGATTTTTTGAAGATTGTTTAAAACCTCGAAATTATTAAAATATACTTCTACTTAAATTATGGGAAGTTTCGTCATCTGTTCGCCATCTCCTATATTAGGCCCTTTGCATACTAACATAACTTGATCCAGCGGTTCGTCTGGAGCTAGTAAGAACATGCCATTGTGATCAGACGTCGTTGTTAATGGTCAATTTTGATTTGCAAAGGGAGCTAAGTGAGAGCCTATTTGAAAGGTCTTTGAAAAGTGGTCCGAGATAAAGATATGCAAATTATTTTTGAGTAATATTAACATTTTTACAAAAGATGCGAAAAGACAGCTAAATTTAAAAATAAAAGAAGCCAAGAAAATGAAAACTGCCTTGTTTATTAAAAATTATTAAAATGAATTTTTATTTAACATTTAAAATTAGATTTTTGTCTAATAGTTTTAGAATTTTAAAAATTATCAAAAGTGAAAGTCAAAACGTTTTGGATTGTTTTATGAATAAATAAGTAATCTCAAATCTTTATTTTCCTATCTTTAAAAATAGGTATTAAACTAGTTTACATATAATTAGTTACAATTTGAGCTATGTTCCAAATTTTAACACGTCGATGAATAAAACAGAATAATTGGATAGGGCCAAACATGCAGAGAGATTTATAAGGTACTAGCGTTGCCCGGCCGGGATGCATATTTGTAGATCATACATGGTAAGGGCAACAGGGAATGGAGGCTACGCCAACAAACACATCAGAAACGTCCAGATAACCCACCAAATTGAGGGGGTTGGTGGGTGGTGGTAGAGGATGATGTCTTCACCCTGTAACATCCAAATGGAGTACAGTCGCCCTCGGTAACTGAGTGGTTGCGTGATCGCCTCTGATGCCCAAGGACGACGAGGATTTTTTCAGGGGAAAAATCCTGAGATCACGCACTTCCTTCGGAAGGGAAGTAAAGCCGTTGGTTCCGTGTAGTCTTTTGCCGGCTGTACGTTAAAGAACCCTTGCGAGGCAAAATTTGCGGCTCCTATAACGCCGTCCTGAAATGACCATGGCAGTTGAAAAGGACGTTAATACCAAACAAACCAAACAAAACCAAACCAAATGGAGTACATAACAAGCTGTTAGAATTGAGGCGCATAAAGCCAAGAAAGAAATTTGTGGGGGGGGGGTTTTTTTTGGGGGGGGGGGGGATATTTAAGGTGCATAGTGCTGAGAATGAAGAGTGATTCCTAACCGTGTCTTCCAATCTTACTCATGATGCCACGTCTGGACGTTTCTGGTTTGTTTGTTGGCAACGTTTTCTACCCTATGTTGCCCAGACTATGTATGTTCTACAAATATGCGGCCGGGATAAATACACTTGTAGGTAAACAGAACAATCTCAAAAAGTTAAATTATCAATTCAAATTGGTTAAATAAACATCCGAAAAACAGGAATTCTAAGTGATATACCGGGACTTGATTTAGACTCTTCTTGACTTGCCTCAGACTAAAACAATGTCCATCTTCACCACCGGGGAACACCACTGGATACTTTGTATCCATCTTTCTTTTAAAGTTTCCCTTGCACTTGACGTAAAAGCTCGTATACCATCTTGCTTTATTCGAAACCCCCGTTGTTCAGATTTTTCCAATGCCCGTATACCCTTTTCTTTTTTATTTGCAGAGTTTCTCTGACCAATACTCGTTCTTTCTCTTTCCTTTCCAGATAAATTTTGCCGTCGTCTGGACGTTTGATAGGGAGCTCAAGGGAGACACGTGTGACTCCTTTGCCTCCTCAATAGACGCTGCCTTATTTATGTCCTGTCATGCATCATCATTTTATGCTCATTATTAATAATTCTTGGAAATTAACGTTCAATCATCGCATTATCAGCATCTCAGTTTCCAAAATATTCTCATTCACACAGAATATAGTCAAAATGTTTTTTTATGAAATGTTTGGATCTGCTGTGCTACCAAATAAGCTAGGTGATAACCCCGGCGTGGCTCGGACTCTGTTGTTTTGCAATATCGTAAAATAAACACATGAAAACGCTTAGAATTAATACAGTAAAATTCATAATGAAAATTCGAACAAAAATTTTTAAATGCTCACAATAGATGGACCTCTCCAAGTATGCTACTGCTAGTCTAAATAATTTCTTAGTCACGTAATCTTACTTTAGATGTACACTTGATATTGTTGCAATTCCCACTCTACTCTCGATGTCTTGAAACAAAACTTGGCCATTCATTTATTTACATGCTTATCATTTGCTCAATAAGCACGGAGCTAAATGGCTGCTTCCTGTGTCGTCTTTTCACTTTTTCTCAATAGTCCACTAACTCTCCATTATCTCCAGTTACTGATCATTTTTAAAGATTTTCAAGAAATTTTTAAGTATAAAGAACTCTCAATTCAAAGAAATGCCTGAATAACAGGAATTCTAGGCATTTTTACAAATTGAACGTTATCTATATTGCACATCTTTACCTTGCATTGTTGGTCATGAGATACTTCTTCTTAATATGCACTGCCATCATCCTGAATATCATTTATTATCGATAATTATTTTTTTTCGAGATCTAAGGTAGACAGTAACCTTCCTCATGCTTTGAAGGTCAAGTGAGCAAAATTTCATCAAGATGGAATAAAACTGCAGATTTGTATAAGAAACATACCCACGAATCTACAAACCTTCTTCTTTATATGTATAGATGTCCAAAATTGTGAGAATATGATTGTTTTGAAATATATTCATATCATAAGTTGTGAAACTTATTATTATTGTTTTATAAACTGGTAAATTATAGTTAAAGCAAAATTAACTGAATTCTCAAATGATTTCTTCAATTATTTCATAAATTATGGAAATTTATTCAAAGATAATCAGAAAGTCTGGAAGAAAACTCGTCACCCACACAATAATAATAAAATGTTCCATATATTTGCAAGAAACAGATTATTTATTCTCTTTCCTTTAATAAACTTAATATTTCACAATGTCTCTGTCCGTCCGTCCCCTGCATAATTTCCGCATTTTTGACGTAGAATGCTGAAATTCAGAACGTAGCTTACTATGGGTATGTGCATCTTCACTATTTAGTTTAGTTTTGATTAGACCACTGGGGTCGGAGTTTCGGAGATGGAAATTAGAGGGGGCCAAAAGGTCTACATGTATTTATACATATAAAGGAGTGAAATTCGGTATGCAGATTTCTCTAAGCGAGGTTCACATGACTATGAAGTTTGGGTCAAATCGTTCTAATGGCGTCGGAGTTGTGGGGATGGCAGTTACTTGGTCTTTAGGACTATGACAACCTATTGCATGTGATATATCATTCGATCGGAAATGATGAGAAACGAAAGAAGATAGAACTCTTTTACACTTTCTAAATACTTTCGATTTAAAAAATTGGGGAGTGGGTTAATGTGTGAGATAAAAAAGGTAAAAATAGATGACCTCAAGGCTTCCGCTACTTTCCTATACCTTCCGCGGGAGGATTAATTTCTTGTTCTTCTTTTCACATCTCAGCAATGAGTGACAATAAAGAATTTATTGCAGAAAAAGTGATAAAAATTTGGCAAATGAAGTCTCAAGAGGCAACTGTGAAGGAAGTAGCTGCATCCATTGGTAAATCCATCTCTGGGGTATATAAAAAACGAAAAAAAAAGGCGATAAATTGAAGCAAAATCCCGTTCTGGACGTCCAAGAGTAATCACTGCACGGGCTGATCAGAGGATAATTGTACTTGCAACAAAATCCTCTCTATCAGCGACTTTCAAGCGAAATGTTCTAAGAGTACTTTGCACAATCGCCTCAAAGAGACATCTACTATTATCTAAAAAAATGCGCAAAAAACATCCTTTAACTGCTGAACATCACCTGCATAAGAGAGTGGGCACGTGTCCACATGTTCTGGACAACTGAATGGAAAACAGTCATTATTAGTAATGAAAAGAAATGGAATTTAAATGGCCATGTTACCGGTAGATCTGCGGAAAGAACCAAACACAATTTTTCGGATTGCTTTTTAATCCGGAGTTCTTATAAGTGGGTTCGACTGTATTCAATAGCCTCATTTTCGTTCAAGTGCTTAAGTCGAACCCCGGATAAGTCGAAATTTTAATCTGGCCCCCTGTTAACAGAATGGTTGATCCATCGTGTTTGGGGAGCTTTTGGTTTTCATGGGACTTCCGAACTGGCGATTATTTGTGGAAAACAGAATTCGGAAGATTATCAACGCACCTTATGACATCATTAATTAATGGAGTTGTAAATGTTTATTAAAATTATATGTTGTTTATTAAAATTAATGATTACTCCCTAAAAATGTAAAAGATAATAAATAAAAATAAGCTAAAGTTCACTAATGAATAAGGATGAAAGTTTTGAAGAGAATTGAAGAACTTGTAGATGAAGGCTTAGATGGATGAAATATGAAGAACTTGAGGATGCGGTTGCAGAAACTGAAGAAAACGTGTTGAAAGAATACGTTGAAAGATCTGAATACTTGTAGATGAACAGTGGATGGTAAATGAACACTTCTTGCACAACCATAGTTCTTTTATTCATCTACATGTAATCAGATCTTTTCTTTCAACGCGTTTTCTTCAGCTTTGCAACCGTAATCGTCAGGTGATTCACATTTCATCCATCTAGCATTCATCTACAAGTTCTTCAATTCCCTTCAAAACTCTCATCCTTATTCATTGGTGAACTCTAGCTTAATTTTTATTTATTATTTTATTTTTTGCATTTATAAGAAGTAGTCATTCATTATTAAACAACGTACAATTTAGAACATCTTCTGCCCATTGGATAAGGAATTGGTGGACCCAATTGGATTTTTTAACATAACAATGCTCCCACAACGGCTTAACAATAAATAGTTCTTGGAAGTAAGATCTAGTGATATGGCTGCCACGCTGTTTCAGTAGATCAGCAAGGTGGAGTGGAGAATTCGCTCCTGAAGTGGCGAAAATTGGCACCTTGAAATTTGGAGTGACAAACTCCAACAACGGCTAGGCTATAATCATCTTCCTGAATTAAGAATCTTTGGGGAAATAATGAATGAGAACTGGAGTTAATTCTCCAAATATCAGGTAATGATATTTTTTTCTTCCATTTTTTTCAAATAATGATATTTTTTTTCTTCCTTTTTTTTCAAATAATGATATTTTTTTTCAAGTAATGTTTGTAGGATTACCTCCAGTTCTCATTCATTATTTCTTGTGTGTTCATCAAACTTTCTGATGGATAGGTAGGAGAAATTCCCAAACTTGTGAACCGGGTACCCGCCCTACCATTGGGCTTTCCATCTTACTACTTGGTGGTCTTTAAGACACTTGGTAACAGCATGGCTGTACAGTGTTTGCGATAGCCCAATTGGTGGAGGCGTCGAGCGTGATTCACATGGTTAATTGTTCGAATCCAGGTTGCAGAATATTACCTTCCATTTTTTCAAATAATAACATAATCTTTGGGGAATTATTCTAGGCAGGTGTATGCTAAGGGAAAGTAGTAATCCAATACTAACAGGCTGAAGGAAACAGTTTTAAAAGTTTGGAAAATATGGCTGTGCATTTATTGCAAAAACCTAATAAGTTCCATGCCCATGTTAGTGCAATAAGTTATTGAGGATAAAGGAAAATATATAAAATGTAATTTATATTTTGTTGAAGAATTCTATTGTTAAATATCTTATTTTCTAACTGTTATCCAGACTTTCTGGGCACCAAGTTTTTGAATTAGTTTGCATAACTTGTGAAATACAGTAATTGAAGAAATCATTTGAGAATTCCTTGTAATTTTGCTTTAACCTATATTTTACCAGTTTATAAAACAAAATAATTTTCACAAATTGTGATATGAAGATGTTTCAAAACAATAACGATCTCCAGACTTTTTGGACATACCATAGATAGGCAAACTAAAATCAGTCAACAGTGTTGAGAGTAACAGAAATGGAGCAAAATTAAAGCTTGAACGAGAAGAAGAATGCATAATTAATGTGTTCCAACATATTTACATTTAATAAAGGAACAAAAATAATTATTTAATTTTCTTATGAATATTATTTCAAAAATAATTGGATTTGCTTTGAGAAACTGAAATTTCATTGTTTTAAATTCACTTCAGTATTCCTCAAAGCGAAACAATAAAGCAAAAAATAATCTTATTAAAGCGAAACAATGGGCTTTATCAACTTTTAAGAAATAAAGTTACGTTAATCATTCTAATCACAATGGTGTTTAATTAGATTTCTGTCAATGATTTTCCCATTTTATTAGTCCTCCAGTGGTTGGAAAGTGTAGCGGAATTCGCTCTAACTGAAGCTGTTTTATGGAAAAATATATTACCTTCCTGTTTTATTTCGGAAGACTGATTATTTACTAATGCAATGAATTGGAGCAAAAGTTTTGAATTCATTAGATCGGTTGAGAATCGAGCTCGTTTATTGATGTTAAGCCTAGTTTACTGCGTAATGTCATTAGAGTGCTGTGCATTGAACGGAATCAATGACCCCTTTGAGGAAATAACTAATGGAAGTGTTGACAAAACTTCGGCGAAAATGACGATTGTTCATGGTTACAACTGTCGAACCCTATTGATTCGCCTTTTCCCAATCCCTTACCCATTGATATCTTTTCCTCGGTAAATTATTCGTCGAAAACTAGGCTTAAATTAAGTGAAAGATAAATTGCGCTGTAACACGGTTGCTCCGGGAGAAACTATCTTTTACTGCTCGGGCTCGGCCGGTTGCGTCAGGAGCCATTGGCAGGTGGTTGGGGAATCCAGCATTGTAACCCGTTCCATTGCATGGTCAGCAGCTTGTGCCATTTATAAATTCAAATTAAATTACGAAGAAGTTTATCGATTGTTTTCCAGCGCCGCTGCCTTTGGTAACGGGTTCCGTTTGGTGCGGGGGTCGGCTGTACGAGCCGCCGCCGTTGCCTCCGCCTCCCCATTCGCTTTCGCCCCGCCAATGGCTCGGCGCTTATTGGACGTGACGGCTTTCAGTCGGCACAAGCGCTTATTGTAAAAGAAAGGGAAAATCAATTAATAGCCTTGTTTGCAAGTTCGCCTCCCTAAAAGCTCATCCGCTGGATGAAAGGACTCAGAAGAATGTCTCCGATCGGCGAGAATAGCGACGAATTTGGACCAACATTCACGTTGTCTTCGTTCTCCGCAGACTAAGAGTGTGTTGCAGCAGAGGGCAAAGCTTTTAATTTTTTTATCTGAGAAGTGTATTTCTTTTTTTAAATATTAAAATCATTATCCATCGCTACTGCGACTATTATCCTGGCTTCGTTTTAAAAAAAATAAAAAAGCAGAAAAAAAATTGTGGAAGTCTCCCGTTGCGCTGGTGTTTAATTGCAAATGTCATTAGCAGCCATCGGGTTGACGGAAGAGACATTCGACCAGCGCCGCCTTGAGAAGCGAATGACGAGGAGACGTTGTCATTTCGCTTTGAAATAATTAATTCCCCACGAATCATAAATTTCGTGCTTCTTCTCTGCTTCGAAATTGCTTGAATTCTTTCCCACCTTCGCCTTCATTTCCATCGCCCTTTCCAAATCATTTTTTTATTTCCCTTTCTTCCAAATAATTTTTCTTCAACTAAAGTGATTAACAACAGAAACCCATCAGGGACTTAACTCCAAGAATAAAGCAATCGATTGATCTTTTACCTCCTTAATGGGGAAAACAAATAGTAAATATTCCAGAACAAAACCTTCCATGTTATATTTGGAATGATGCCAAGGAAAATTTTGTGACTCTTTTGCACATACGGAAGGGCCTCTCGTCTCTTCTTTTTTATGCGTGTAGTGTTTTCTTTCCTAGAGGCTTTAGCAATTTGTTATGTTCTTCAAAATACATTGTTTGCGTGACATTTTTTTCAGCAATATTATTAATCGATCGGCCCTAGAACAATGGGAACCACGTTACGTGTT
Organism: Rhysida immarginata; assembly: GCA_023313115.1. Classification (NCBI taxonomy): domain Eukaryota; kingdom Metazoa; phylum Arthropoda; class Chilopoda; order Scolopendromorpha; family Scolopendridae; genus Rhysida; species Rhysida immarginata. Next base: position 4,030,416 of record JAHWFO010015425.1, on the reverse strand, counting down.
ATATTATGCTAGAAAAATCAGAGTTAGCTTCTGTATGACAGCAACGATCTAACTTAACCAGATGAAAGAGGATGGGGGGGAATCCCACTTAAGCAAATCATCAATTTAGTAAAAAAACGGTTTAAACATTACATGACGCCTTTGATAATGGCGAAACTTTAATTCGGAACGTAAATTAAGAATTAAACGTGGTAGTTTTTATAAAATTTAGTTCGTCAATATGAAAGAATTCGCCAGAAATACAGAAATTGGAGTCATTTAATTTTTGCATATTCGAACAATGAAACGACAATTACCGTTAAGAATAAAAGATCATGAAAGCGCATAAAGAAACAAGATATTAATAATCATTTAATCAACCATTGCATAAACTACGATCATCTATCAAACTTGGACAGAATAAGTTATAAATAAAGAAAAAAAATAAAAAAGCGACTAATTAAAGAAACAATAAACATTATATCCAATAAATCAAATTTCGTAAAACAATCAATAAAACTAATCGTAAAACTAAAATAGACTTTGGGGTATGCTCCATTGCTTGCATGTGCGAACTATCAGCCCGTTGTGTTTGTATCTTGCGTCAACAATAGTTGATGAAATTAATGCTAGCCGTGGCCGACGAAAGAGACAGGCCGCAGCACTTAAAAGTCACCTGACTATCTTTTTAATGATTAATGACTTTGAAAGGGGTGGTTGTCAATGAACCAAGCACTGCGACCTCAGGTCTATTGTACTATCCCCTAATGACGATGAAAGAACGATTATGAACGAGACAAGCACAAACATCCATACCCTAGGCGGGATTCGAACCCGCGACTCGCTGGTATCGAGATCGGAAAGACCTGTGCCTTAACCCTCTCGGCCACCGAGCCGGCGACTATCTTTTTAGTCGGCTACGATGCTTAGATTAATGATTCACGTTTTAAGGAAATAATTATAAAAAGTATTAAATAAATAAATAAATAAATAAATAAATAAAAATCACTATTATTTATTTTTTTATTTAAACCTTTGGCGAGATATAAGAAATTAGGGCGTGCAGCTGCTCAAGCTTTTGCTGAAAAGGTGAAGTACAGTCAACCAAAGGAAATAATCCCCACGAGTTTAATACTTAATATTACATTTCATGCTAATGTGTTGTTTTAATAGCTTTTTTTAATTATAATTATTTAAATTTAATAATTTTAATAATGTTAACTCTAAACGTAATATTAAATTATTAAAAATAAGTTAATATTGAAACGGTAAAACTTAGAGTAAAATTCAAGTGTGGATTATTTCCCTTTGATGACTGTACCTCCCCTAATGAACCAATAACTGTTGTGTTTATCTAAACATATTAGAAAATTCTAAAGATCACAACTGATTGTGTCAAAGGGTAATCCTTGCTGCTAAAACTGATACTGTCAATATGAACAACCACATTCAGGATACGATTCTACGCTCTGTGACTGAATACAACTTTATTGAAACAGTTACATTTTGAAGATGGATGTTGATGGGGCTGTAAACAGAGTTCCTTAACTCTCTCAATCTATCTATGAAGTATTTTTACTATAGATAGAAATAATTCAAAACTCATAGCCTTTCTTTGATATTCTAAGAATGCAATGTCGAATTTTCCGGCCAAACTCATTTGTACACAAAATTCAAGCACGAGCATTTTAAAAAATGCTTTTGTTTTTCCAAGTGAATATTTACTGTATTAAATATAAGTTTTTTTCATGTGTTCATACTTATATTCAAATTCGGATATTTGCAAACAAACAGCCCGAGCAACGCCGGCCTTATTAGCTAGTAACAATAAATGGAAAACTTACTAAACATTATATAACTTATATAAACATTATAAGTGAATATTATAAAAAACAACAATCACAATCGCATAATTCTTTAAATGTTTAAGATTTATAATTTAAAAATTCCAAAACCGAAGATGAGCGAAAATCTCGAAAACATTAATTTTTAATTAAGTAAAAATTTGGTTTTTCACATCATTATTTATATTGTAAAATATGTGAAATGAAAATGTTCTACCTTGATGAAAGGAATGACAAAAACCATCGAAATCTCTAGAAATTTCGTTGGAAATGTACAACAACTTAATGTGAACATTGTCGCGAAGAATAGAGGAGCAGAAAAGTCAAGTTTGTGTATTTAAAAAAGAAAAGAAAAATCATTGGGATCTCCATAAAACTGGAAACACCCGGACAAGTTAAACAGCTGTACCATCGTATGACTTAGATCCACATATAATTAAATGTTCATTTGTTTAATAACTTAATATTCTGGATTGATAAGTAAACTTGACAATTATTATAATAATTATAATTACTAACTAAACTATGATAGATTTTATGTATGTTGTTTACTTTTTAAATGCATTTTTTAAATTTTTTTTAATTTTTAAGTTAAAAAATACAGGGACTTTATAAAATTCGCGTGCATTTTTAAAAAACCCCTTTTCCAAAATACAGACCAAGAAGGAAATATGAAATTAAACAGTTGGTAGATGAAATGGAACTATTAGATTTCAAAACAATTGGCTGAATTATTGAACAGAAAACCTTACACGAAGTGAAGAGGCAAGTATGATGTTGGTCCACTTCTTATCTGATTAACGTCTATTACCCGATGTCTAGGGCCGGCCAGGTGGTCGAGAGGGCTCGGGCGTAGGTTTTCTGGTTCTCGAGTCCGCCTAGTCGTGGGTTCGAATCCCGCCGTGGGCATGGATATTTGTGGTTGTCCCGGGCTGCGTACAGATATAACTTGCGTAAAAGGCGCAAAATGAACTTAGTAGTCGACGCCAAAAATTCTAATAAACCAACCAACCAACCGATCTCCAGGCGACGCCCCATCACGTCCCAAATGTTTTCAGTAGACAGAGGGCTGATAATCTGACTGCCCAAGCATGTGTCACAAGTCCAGGGACAATCCCTGAATAAGCCAGAAATGCCGAGAAAGGAATGGCAGCACAGCGGGTCGTTCTCAACGTTTTTAGAGCGCCACGCAGGACTACCAAGGGTTCCAGCTATCAAACGAAATGATGGCTGATAAATGCTGATAAAATGTTGGATTCCATGGTACTGTGCATTGTATTAGAAGTTGATGTTGTTATCGGATGTGGATGTCAACAGTACGAAACGAAAGAAGCAACACAATTAAATCTGACGTGCAGTGACGTTCGTACGGTTTGGTTTGGTTTATTAGAAAATTAGGCGTCGACTACTAAGGTCATTTTGCGCCTTTTACACGAGTTATATCTGTACGCAGCCCAGGACAAACACAAACATCCATGCCCACGGCGGGATTCGAACCCACGACCAGGCGGACTCGAGAACTAAAAAGCCTACGCCCTAGCCCTCTCGGCCACCTGGCCGGCCGTTCGTACGGAAGTTATAAGAACTGGCAGCACTATTTTGTGCCAGCGTCAGTGTTTGACGTTCACAACGCTCGGAACGCTGATGCATCACACAACGCAGTTTATGTGAACTAGGCTTTACAATCCGACGTGGATCAGTAATGCGTGGGCGTTCGGAATCAGATGTGAGTACCTTCTGTAGAACACTACTGCTAACATCGAGCCACCGTAGAAATATTATGTCCAATGTGGGCCACAATTTGCTGATAAGACCGTATTATTTAAATCCCACAATCTGATCTCTGTCAAGCTCCGTCAGTTGCTGCACACGAGTACGGCTGCTTGGGTGGGGCATGGCAGATGTTGAGACTACTCTAATTTGTTACAATACAAATGCCAGATTGATGATTTTATAGAACCGTTCTTCCAATGGAGGAAATTTTGGGACACCCTGTACCAGGATCCTGTGCAGATATCGTATTGAAATTTAAATCATACATTGTTTGGGATACTCACACACCATATTCTTGTGCAATTCATTAAAATTGACCCACTCCTTCCATGTGATGCATTTCTCTCTGCAGGCAGAGTATATACCATTAGCGTATCAAACTGAACAAATACCTCTAATTGCATAAACAGGTACATGTTTGTTTTTGCGGTAATTTGAAGTGAAGAACTGGTATTTGGTGCCAGCTTAGTAATCTTTCAGGCCATAAAAGTTTTTAAATTTGATTGACGTTATTATTTTTTTTATTACTCTAAATTTTGATGTGGGTCATACATATATTCTAGATATATGCCTCACCTATCTCTCAGAATTTAATTTTCTTTTTTACTTAGACAATAGTGAAGATTACTGAGGGGCGTGTGTTTAATCTAAACCTATAACCACTGTATTAGAATAGCCATTAAATCCTCTCTATAGTAGTGTAAGAGTAATCGATTCTTGTTTGCAATCATAGACTTCTGCTTAATACAGCTTTCAGGTCTATTGGTTGAATTTTATCTTTCCCTGATATCTATAGTCCATTTATTTTTCGACTCGTCACCATGCCTAGTTCTAAAAATCAATTCTCAAGTAACTCAGAAAAAGAAACTTTGAACGGGAAAAACCGTAAAAAATCGCCCTAATGGAATTTTCGCGGAGACTTTCCTCTTAATATAGGAGAATAGATGCAAATTCCCCTCCCCCTCCTCCCGGCAACCAGGCATGGCAGATGCGGGCATTTCCTTCGACGTCGTCGGCGCCCGCAGATCCCTCCAGCCGAGAGAGGGTCGAAGGCGAGCGACAGACCGAGACCGAGAGCAAAAGCACGCCGCGCTCCGTTACTGTAGCCTTTGCTGCTCCTGCTGCTTTCTCTGCCAGACAAGGCACAGCATCTATTAAATAACGCCCGGATGAAAATGGGAAGGTGAGAGCAGCGGCGTGCGTGCGTGCGTGAGCGAGCGAGCGAGCGAAAGAGAGCTGCCGTGGTCAGGGCTAATCTGTGCCTCCTCATTTGTTTCTCTGGTGTCGAGAGTAAAATTAGCTCGTGTGGACAGCGACTATCATGCATCGCTTGAATTGATTAGGTACCATGTCGTTCTCTCTTTCTCTCCCTCTTTCTCCCTTGCCTCACTCTCCTTTTCCAGCCACGTTGAGCTTATTTAATGTAGTCGAAAAAATCCGTCTATAAATTTCGCTCGAGCGCTTTTTACAATAAGCGATATAAGTTTTTAAAATAAATATACGCGATTTATTTATATGCAAGCTAATCTGTCTTAAATTAGCGATTGGATTATATGTGCATAACAATATTCTAAAAAAGTTTGTTTTTTTTTTGTTTTTTTTTTTACAGAATGTTATATAAGTCCTCTAAATATTTTGTTGCAATAATTTTGCACAAATACAAGTAAAATAAGGTTAGGTTAGGTACTAAATTGCATTGCACAAAAAAAATTTAATAAAATTTATTAAAAAACTTTTAATCATAAAAATTATACAATTAAAAATAAAGACATTACCGTATTTTCGTATCAATAACGCGCGAACGAGAAAACCCCGAACCCTAAAATTCGTGAAAATTGCGTTTTTATATAAAAAAATTTATAAGCGTCCTCATCTTTGTATCCCCCGTGAACTCACGAGAATATACTGATATCTCTTGGCATTTCATTTTCCGTCACCAAAAACTAATACAAGTAACTTCTCAACAAGATGGAAACTTCAAAACTGTTTCGATCTCACGAAGGTGCATTCTGTCCTGACTTCATTGGTAATAGTCCGCACTGCAAGCACTATATAAACACGGGCGATATGATCTGAGGCCAAGTTTGCTTAGTGTATTCTATCATAGCGGCTAGAGCGGTCGGGAAAGTTCAGAATCCGCCTTCATTGTATAAAAAAAATATTAAAACCCGCATCCACTTAAATCCCCGCACCCTATCTCTTCGGGATGTAAAAAACCGTATACCCCGCGGGATATTGACTCGAAAATACGGTAAAGGGTTATTTGATTAACCAAGGACGATACTAGCAGCTGTAATGAATGAAACGAATGGATGAATTCGCGACGTGAGCTTGACCCAGGATTATCTAACAACTATGGACTCCGAATGGATACGCAGTTTCTTCCAACTTCTGAATAATGCATGGCGGCTCTCGGCAGATTCTAAATTCACGAAGAACAGCATATGCGTTGGACTAGTAAATGTAAAACAACTTCACAAGTAACAATGCGCTGTGGCAAAGGATGATGTATGGCGACAGAGTTGATCATCGGAATGTTTATTTTGAACTGTCTCCTTGTCTTTATAGCCCGAATCACGAATCACTTTTTATCAACGTCATCGATGATTTGTATTAGAAGATTTTAACTGTCTTTTATGATAATAATCGCCTACTTAGACTTGAGTAAGCTTCTCCCTGTGAAAAAATTTGCATTACTAAAAATTTTCCGGAATCTTAATTAGTCACCTAACAAATTTAGTGCCATTCCTATTGCTAGATGGAACAAAAGACTGCTTCGAATTGACTTCGGTTTAATTACAAATACCCTTTACTTGCGCAGTGTTTAAAACCCTCTTAAATTCAGTCGGTATATGGCGGCAGACTATGCACAAGCCTCTTCTTACAATACGGTTCGGACTATCTCCTTCACATTACGTTCACGTCCCTCCCATTAGGTTAGATATTCCAATCGTTTAGTTGTGATACTCATTCCTTCGCATATTTTAAAGTACCAATCTCCTTAATGTTGATGAAACAATATCTGTAGTCACAGATTCTATCCCATTGCTCGGAATTTTTTTCCATATGAGTTTCCTTCTTTAAATTTACTAAGTGTCGTAGCGCCTCTTTAGTCCGCTTACATATGATTATAGGTAATGTGTAAGTACTGGATTTAGCCAAGCTCAATGCTCTTAATGTATTTAGTGGAATATATCTACATTAAAAATGAATGTTAATCTACCTGTATGCTTTGGTGACTTTAAAATACCATCAGACGAGTTCAGTGAAATCTCTTTAGTCGAAATTTTCAGCTTAAGCAGTTATCAATAGAGCGGCACGAATTCTATCTATCAGCGACTTTTTTATTGTATAATGTGCGCGAACTATCTTCACATTAAATGACAGACGAAAAATGGCGATTCAAGATCTTGAAAGGACTTTTTTTACTTTAAAATGACGCAACGTTTTATATTCCTCTGAACGTTGTCAATCATTCCACACAGGAACTCATTCATCCGCATAAAAAGAAAAAAGAAGGTCGGCTAGCCTATCTTTTTTTTTCTTCTTTTCTTATAAATTATTATTAATTCGAAGTTACTTCCAAGCAGCTGAATATTCCTCTTAAAGAGAGATAAAAATTCTGGAAAAGTTGCCTCCTGGAATAAAAAGAATCTCATATTCATTTTTCTTCTTCTCCTCGCGGGCAATCTTCTCTACTACTTCCTTCAACTTTTCCTCGGTCTCCTTTTATTTCGTTTTTTTTTCTCTGGGTCTTTTCTCCATTCCTGTATTTTTTTTGGCCATGGGCGATGAAGCACGGGGTCCGTGAGTGAAGGTGGCTGTCCACACTCGGGTGCAACGTGGCGTGGGTGATTGTCGAGGCGCCACTCACCGACAAGGCTAATATGCTGACTAGCGATTCAAGATGGCTGAGGTTATCGATTACATCACTTCGATAAGAACGAAGCTGGAGGCAACATAGAGAAAGACAGAGCGAGGAGGTGGGACTAAAAAAAGAATGCAGATTAAAAGCACGCATAAAATTCACGAGATGTAATTGAATTTAATACAAAAGGACTTAAGAAGTGAAATGGAGGAGGCAAGATAAAAAAAAAAGAGAAAAAGGAGGTCGAATAAAACTAGAGAAATGTCGACTTGCTTTTTACTAAAGCAGTCTTTAACACACCCATTTGCAAATATCACTTACCCTCGAGGGAAAAAAGAATTCCAATAGTGGCGGTGAAAAACGAGAAAAATTAATTAATTCAAACATTCTGCAGAATTAATGAAATTCACGCTGATATATTAGTTTAGTAGAAAAAAAAAGTGACAAAACATATATTGTGTTCGTGAACACAGTTTTTTAAGAACTGAAGGTCTGCTATGTAGCATGTACCTTAGGGACATTCTACAAGTACTTGTTTATCATTGTATTTTCCAAAACTAGTCTATCAATCACACATTTAACCATCGGTTAGTCTGAATTTAATAGTAAAATTAAAGAATTTATTTCAAAAAAGAATTGGGTTGATGACGTTGACCATTTGTAAACTGTATATATTTTTTTTTATCAAAATTCAACTTTTCCTTTACAGGGTGAAGGCAAACTGCAATGTCTAGTTTTACAATTTTAGTATACAGTCACTTTTTTGCATTTTGGATTCGCCCATTCAATTTTCCATATTCTTTATTATTTTTAAGCGCACAATCGCCTAAACATTCACAGCATGTGGTCTACAGAGCTCCTGGGTCATCATCCATCATTGAACATCGTCAAAAGCCGCAGTCCATCATGATCTGGGAGGAATATGGGCCAGCGGCAAAACAGCCTTGTCTTCGTAGATGACAGTCAAAATAAACAAAGATGTGTACCGCCATGGCATTTTGGAGGCTAAGCATCACTTCGAATTTTTAAACAAAAACAACAGAGAAATGGTGCAAAACCAATTTTTCGGATTTCATCACATCCGAAAAATGATCACCTTACTCCCCAGATCTTGACCCGATGAGATACAGTGTACATTTAGGAGACCAGAATCTATGCTATGCCCCGCAGAAGTTTGGGAGTCATTGAAGCAATCGCTGTGCCAAGAATGGGATCGATTCACACCAGCGATGTTGCGGCTCATAGATGAAAATTTCAAGAAACGTCTGAGGCTCTGTATCGATGATGAGAGAGGCCACATTAAAATTTAGAAAACTGACTGATATTATCAAACACTAATAACATTATTTACTGTTTCTCCTTTGAATTTGATTCCAATGATCAATATGATTAAAAACTGTTGTTTCCATTATTTTGCCGCGCCCTCTGATATAGTTTAACAATATTGAATACAACATCTAAAGTTATGTCACGCATTTTGCTAGCTGCTATTTCTCGTAACAACTGTACATGCCACTCTCTAAGCAGCTCGACTTCCAAAGGAGTGTATTGATAAGCTGTTATATCAGTGGCCAGAGGTACCAGATTTAAATACAAATCGACAGTGGATGATATTAGACTTAGGCAGAGAGGAGAAAGACGATGTCATGGTAACAGTAGAGCATACAGGCCGATATGTCTAAACCAGGTTTGTCCGCCATAAGCGGCGTACCATAGCAGCGCAACTCTTGCAAGCCTTCCAACAAGCCTCCGAGTCCATGACGATTTGTCGGGAGTCTAATGTTCTAGATTGTCAAAGTCCAACCACTGCCCAGAAATCAAAAACCATCATTGTTATCACGACTTTAATTAGAGTAATTAAAAGATTAGTCGGTTGCCTTAATCTGGTGTCGTCGTGTATAGAGAAAGGAGGAGGAATGAAACGTTTTAGTTAAATCAAGGTTTGATTTAATTCCATCAATTGGAAAAAATATCACTTATTAAATGTATTTTTCCATTTAATATAATCTAAATATATAATTAGTTAAAAGTTCATGGATCTGTGTCCTCAATCGGGGTCCTGTAGACGAAAGTGGGATATGCACCTCGATACTCACTTGTTGATGCCAACTATATCGTCGAGGTTCGGTGGATTCCGTCACCGCTACAAATGGAGGCGGCGACCCAATCGGGTTCCAAGGAGCTTGGCCCAACACTGTTAATAAATAATCAAAAATGGCGATTAGCTTTACCAGCTAACGAGGCGAATAGGAAGGACATAAGAAATTCTAAATTCTTAATGCAGATAGTGCAGACTAGACGAAAGAGAAATTAAATTGTCCACTTAGCAATTCTTTTAAGTCTATCTTAACTATTGTAATTTTAGTATAACAGTCTTATCAGAATACCCCGTAACGGCGACGCAATAGCCGAGCGCGGCTCGCGGCTACAGATCTCCGCCCGGCACGCGCTCGCGAAGCAATCGCCGTCCGCTGGCGGGTTGGCTGGGGCGCTCGTTGTCGCTACGCTGTCGTCCACCGGAGTCCGGCAGGGGATAAACATTGTGTCCAGTGGCGGGGCCTTCGTCTCTTGGATATTGGCCGGGCACCTATTGGATAGTGTTTCTCCCTCTACTCCTTCTCCACGAGTATCAGTCGCATTCTCTCTGGCGGGCGGGCTGCCGACGTGGCCGTCTTTCCCGTCGTCAGTCGCTGAGCCGTCCAAAACTGAGGAATCCCAGTCCGACACTGCTTTTGGAACCTTTTCCAACTGCTTACATCCGTCTCGTTCGCTCGACCTTTCTTCTCCCTATTGCTGTGCCTCTTCTTTCGGGTTTTCCACAGTCAAAGGCGGGGAATCGACCAGCAAGAGCGGCGAGAAGTTCCAATCGTCGCGGGCGTGTCGTCTTAGCGGGGGTGCTCTCTCGTATTCACCATGGCGCAGGGACGAATTATAAAAAGTTCTTTTCTGATAATTTATGTCAAAGTCACTTGCCTAAGCATGGGGCAAACCACGGTACCTTCGGTCCTTCTGTCCGGGCTTCTTTACGACCTGCCTGGTTGACTAACCGGTCTTCTCCGTAATTAAAGTGGCGGACCTCCCTTTTACGTCGGCGGAAACCTCTCCTTCTCCGCGGGCGGGTATTTCTTATCATACGGAAATTCTTCGGTCCTTCTGCATTCCGAATTCTGCTTTCATATCCTGGTCTTTCGTGTCCTCGTACTTTTCTACGTTCTTCCTCGGAGCACGAATCCTTCCAACCGTTCACTTCAAAATTCGTCCCTTTCTGCCCCCTTCTTCCTATCTCCTCTTTTCTTCCAATCACCTGTCCTCCCGTAATTTATTTCTCACAACAACGCTCCAATTTCTCTCTCTTCACCTCTTTGGCTCTTCCATTGTCATTTCTAGGGGGCGTGCAGCTATTTATCCTATTCCTCCCATGCATTCTTCTTTTGCTTTCTTTCGCTTCTATTTTCGCTTTTCGTGTTTGATCGCCGGATTTATTTAAGGATGTTCCTTCGCTAATTCGGCGATCTGACAATTGTCAACGTGAAATGTCGTCTGGCTTTGCTGAACAACACAACGCTGAAATTAGTGAATTTGAAGGAAGAATAACGCTACACCCTTTTTTCCAGTTATATGGTTGAACCAGGGTTTGGCGTAAGGCACCTGTCCTAGTTGTAATGTGATGGTTTGGCTTATTTTTTATGTTAGGTCTTGGTCCACTGGTTGTCTTGACGTAACCATGAATGCGCAAAATTATCTGAACATCCTGGACATTATATGCTTCCTGGCAGCAGTTCGTTGAAGGCTGTTTTATCAGTAAGATAATTTACCTTGCCACAAAGCTCGAGATGCTACGGCTTAGTTTGAACACATAACCGCTTAAGTAACGGATTGGCTAGCTCAGAGCCCCAGTTTCAATCAACAGGCAATCTCTGGGATGAAATAATATTAATATGAACAAGTGGGAAGCATCATAAATAACTGATCGAGGTTTGAAGGAGAAGTAGGCGTAAAAATATTGACATAGAGTATGCATAAGGATAGCACCACAAGAAATTAAACGTACTCTAAAATTTGTTCACCAACACGAAATCAAATGATCATTCAATATATTTTTCTAATGGTATATTTTCATTCAGTATATTTTTCATTCAGTATATTTTGTATTCTTTGCTTGGAGCTTTGTTAAGCCGTAGTATAGAAAACCGGCGTTTGCTCATCTTTAAACGGCAGGTGAAGAAATTTCACCTCCAAAATATTATATTCAATAAAATATTATTATTAAATATTTTTCAATTAACCGGTATTTCTATTGAACGAATTAAAGTTCTGACATTTAATTTTCCATACAGAAGGAAATACGATCCTCGAGGAAAAGACTCTCACAGCGGATCTTTTAAATGGTTTTCTTTGTCTCTAGGCAACTTTAAATTGAAAAGGAGAGAGATAAAATTTCAAATCAAAACAATGTGATCGTTTTGGACTTGCAATTTCAAATGCTAGCAACAGAATAAAGTTTCAACGTTTCAGAAGTTCAAATGCAGCGGCTTTGTGCGTTTAATATCGTTTTCAATAAGTCACGCGGAAATTGGTTGCACTTCAGGTATTTCCACATTAATTAATAGTCGAAACCTAGCGTGTGAAAAGAAGTCTTCTTGCGGTTTATGGGGAATTCAGCTGCATATTTCTGTAATTTTAGCCATGGATATTTGAATCGGTTATCTACTGTATTTCCGATAATTAAAACATCTCATGATCCAACTACTTTAGTATTTACAATGAAATTTTAATGACGCCTCTAAAAAGTTTAATCCACATGTATATACTTAAAACACAAGATAGTGTTTAATGTTACCTTGAGTAATATAATAAATAGAGAAATGAGATTATAGTGAAAGTATATTATCAAAATATTTGCTAATTGCCAAATACTTACAAATTCGAGAGAAGGGATATATGAAATGCTCTATCAGTGGAGAGGTAAATACATGAAGTGAGGTAAATATATATACAAAAGTATATATCCTGTCTTTTATGTGTAACTTATAATCATATATCAAAAAAAAGGGAAACCTCTAATCCAAAAGGAGAATTGAAATACCGAAAATGTATTTCAAGTACCAGGTATCCATTTTCAGCGGAGAAAAAAATAAGAAGTAAAAAAGAAAATAAAGCCTTAGAGCTAGAAAATATATAGAGAAGGGGGGGGGGCAAATTGCAAAGAATAATTTCCATTGGTTACGCGAGAGGGATATTAACGGCTCATGGACAAAGGTTAAAACAATAGGCCAATGAAACAAAAGGGAACATCTTGCCAATAGTGGTGAGGGGGAAGATATTCTTGGCAATTTGCCCTCCCCCTCCCCTTGTCTATGGAATGTGAGATGGTAAAGGACCTATGACATGCGCTGCAGTGACAAAAATGATACGACGATTTTGAAGCTACGGGTTCTTTGGCTGCACGTCGAAGAAGGGGCAGCCCTCACCATCCACTGCTGTCGCCCAGAGAGCCGAATAGACAGTCGGAGATTTCTGCACACGGGGAATGCAGTGCGCAAGAAGTGTCCCGGCGGATTGGCATTTCGTACAGCAGTGTATGGCGACCACTGCGAATTATTGTTAAGCGATTTCCGTATAAGTTGCAACATAATCATAAACCGACACCTGATTGACTTCATCACTCGCCAAGATTTCGATTATTGGTATTCAATAAAATGGAGCAACAGCATGATTGACTTTTCATTGTAATTTGGACCGATTATGCTCATTTCATACTTTCTAGCAATGTTAACACATAATTGGCGTGTTTGGAGTACGGAAAACTCGTATGCATTTGTTGAACAACCCCTTCATCAGCTGAAGAGTTACAGTCTTGTGTGGCTTCACCGCTGATTTCATAATCGGTCCATTTTTCTTCGAGGAAGTCACAGGGAATATTCTAAAAAGACTTACCGTCAGTTGTGTGCGCTATGCAGCGCTGTTGCGCCTGTGCAAGGACTGCTCCGCTGAACATTTAGGGAGAATGTGTTTTCAGTCGAGCCTTTCCGCAGGCAAACCAACCAGATCTTTGGCCTGACGCCTTGTGACTTTTGGCTATGGAGATACCTGACGTCAAAAGTGTACCGCGACCAACCCATATCATTGGCGACATTGAAAGATTCCATCCGGCTACATGTGTCTATCATACCGAGAGAAATGCTGCTTAATGCAGTGTGGTGTCTCGTCTGGCGACTGTGTTACTACTGAATTGAACGTTTATAAGCCGATAGTCAACCCAGCACCTGAAAATGTGCATAAAATATGTAACCCGACAACGCCATCTGTTGGTCTAAAACCGTACAATTCGAGCATAAACTCTTTTTCCTGGAAAAAATAATCCGACTTCATTTCAATGTTTCTGTGCAAATAGAATCTTTTTATCTTTTTATCTGCATTTCTATGCGAATTATTGAGTTTTAAAGTTTTTTTCTAAAAAATGTTTGGATCACGCACTGCGGTTTTCGCGATAACCTTTTTTTTTTCTATTTCTCTTTCATTGTCAGTGTCCTAATTTCAATCCCAAAGAACACACCCAGGATACGTAATTGAACAGCACGACTGTCTTTGCTCGTATCTCCGGTATTTCCAGCCGAAACCTATGGAAATTATTGGAAATGTGTTTCCGGGAGTTACACGTTGCGCGACTATGCACTAATTTATTATGGACCTAGTAATTATAATTATCAATTGACTTTCCCCCAAAACAATGTGGTTTCTGACTATTTTTGACAAAATAACGTATAATTGCGAGGGCAATCTGTGACTTTCTTGAAAGCAAAAATTTAACCATATTTTCCAAAATGCCCTAGATAAGATTAAGGAAGTTAGAATAATTTATATGCAGACATATCTATAATTGATATTAGGAAGACATAAATAATTGATATTAGGAAGAAGGTGCAACTGAAGTATTGCTTTATTATTGGTTCTGACATGCATTTCTTGTTTAAATTTTCGTTCGTATCTACTGATTGGTAACACTCAAAACCATTAAGAGAATTTTGGCGAACCATTTATGATGGAAAGAATCTTCTTTATCTTAATCTCTAGGTATCTATGTGTCTATCCGGCGTTTTTTCCGGCGATTTCGGACATGTAAAAAATTTGAGAGATGGCTCAGAAAATAGCTGATTATATGCCTCAAAATTATATGACTCGAAATTTCGCTGTTTTGTCTAGAACATTCTCCATTAATAATTGCTTTAGCAACATGAAACCTCAATAGGAGGCAGAAGCAGTCATCAATACTTATATTTACTTTCTGAAATTTTATCAGTGAAACGGCGGCTATCAGGAAGTTTTTAAACGTGGAAAGAGTTACATTTAAAAGTTTGTCGAATGGAAATATTTAACGTTATTTAAAAGGAAACCAATCAAATATATAGTTTCGCTAATGGATATTTCGCGTTAACTAAAACAGTTTTCCTTTTTAAGTAGCTCTGCATATTTGATGTCTTGATTTATTCTTTTGCAATTTTCTCATCAAAATGAGTTTTGACTAATTTTTTAGACCCTGTAATCTCATTTGAGGAAGTTTTGCAAAAATTATTTGTAAATAAAATATCTTTTTGACCTGAACTTTTATTTTAATTTACTGGTGTAATTGCCATTTTAGATTCAAATATGCACTACTGCAATGTATATGACCAATTCGTAAAAGTAATTGAAACGATCTTCATTATGTATGTTCAGTTAGATGACTGAAACAATATTTGAATTCTGAATTTCATTTCTTTCTTTCGCTGTTAGAAACCAACGTTCATGCATAAAGCACCGCATTTACATTTCATCTATCGTTTCATTAATTCTCTCATTTACTCCAGAAACGTTTCCATTAAATTTCACTTTTGTTTTCCGAAGAATGGTTTTACCTATAGGAGGCTGTGTATTCTCCGGTCTTTATTTTCGACGCAAAAATTTAAAACGAAATTTACTGCAAACGTGCAGAAAGGGATGATGAGTTCCCATGGCCCATCCAATTTTAAATCTGGGCTCGTTTTCGCTGCTCGATGGAAAGAGGAGAGCAATCTCCTCAAATTCGCTTCCAATAGATAGAATATTTGCTTATCGAATCAACAAATTTATTAAATCGCGCCCATCCTGAATGAAGTTGATTTAATTCACTCGCTATCCTTGCCTTTTATTCACTGATTTATCTGTCATATTCTGCCAGCAGAATGGCAGTCCCAGTCGTTGACAACGACGATGCTTCTTTCCGCACAGAAACTCTTTTCGATCTTCTCGAAGATCTCACGCTCCTGTTTCGACAACGCCGGTGAAGAGCCATTTCGATGCCCGCCTGATGATATCGACGAGATACGTCAAAGCATTAGGAAAACGACTTCTATCTGTCTTTCTTCTTCGTTCTCCCCACTTAAAACCCACCTAGCCCCCCCTCTTCCTTTCTCCATTCAATTGCTTTCTCTGTCTTTTTTTTTTCTTTTAAATTTCTCTTTTCCCGTTGACAAGGAGAACAATGAGTGTCGCAGCGACGGCCATAATTAACGCCCAATGCTAAAGCGCTTATTAAGAACATTAAAAATGTAGCCAATTTGCATTTGATGAATAATTAAAAAATCCTGAAGGATTCGATTTACAAGAAGATGAAACTTTTGTACATTACTAATGAAATTAGAGAAAAAGAAAAAATTAAAAGTTACTAAGAAACGCACAGGGATTATTTTTGCCTAATACCCGCTTATTGTATCTATCAATAGGTTCGTCATGCTAATTAAAAATAAGAATAAGTAGTTTTCAGTATTTTAAATATGGAATCGTATGTGAAAGTAGTTTTCAGTATTTTAAATATGGAAGCATATGCTTGTATTCAGCTAGAATAATAGTTTTTCATTTAAAACAGGGTTAGGGTGATCAAATTGTGCATTCAGAAGTGATCTTTGGCATTCCTTCATTATAGGTGTTGTTGTTAGACGAATTGTTTGTTGCACGTCCGTTTGATTTTCACCATCACATTCATTTTTTTTTAGGCTTCCGTCGTTAGTCATCTGTTTTTGATCACAGTTCTTCTTCTGACTATATGTTTTTTGTATTCTTTCTTCCATTTCGATACACTCTAGCAACCGAAAAATATCCCTTAATGAGGAACAGTCTAATATCACCCTGTGTACCCTAATTCAAATATCATACCTCTTTACTGAGATCATAATGTTTGCCCATTCATCTACCGTTAACTCATGCAAAGTATTCAGAACAACTGATTACAAATTCAAATGCAACGATCAGGTTTCAATCTGTCACGTAATCGCCGCACCGCACTAATCAATTTCTTGAGAGGCGATGTGCCTAATAAATAACCATTCAGTGTACATGGATAGATAAACGTGAAGAATCATTTAAACTTGAAAAATAATTTCCATGATTCCTACTATTCGTTTGGTAGTTCTTTCATCATTTCAACTGAAAATTTAAAAGTAAAAACATGAAATATGCTTTAAATCTATTTTTAGTAATCCGCTATACCATGCAATGGTCAAAATAAAGCAACATACATGTGTATATGTAAAAACTTGATTTAAAAAAGACTCATATAAAAAGAGATTAATTCGATTTTGAAATTTAAATCCTTTAAAATTCTAAATAATTATTAGAAAATTTATTGATAATATTTTGTTTTGACTATTTTTGCTTAATTGCACATAGTACAAGAAAAGGCTGAAAGGTTATGTGGTTTTTTTTAAATTAAACGTGGCTGATGTAGCAATGCTATGGGGCACGGCTGCATTCTAAACAAAGATACTTCACCAGCACAGCTTTCAATGGAGATAGAAATTTATGACTGCAAATGTTCAACTGGAATTTAAATAGGCAACTTACGAAATTAAAATCACATTCCACTCATTACTTAGATTGTTCTATAATAAATGGAAATAGTCTGTATTTTCCACATACAACAGAGAATAGGGCATAAATGATTAGAAGAACAATACATTTCGTAAATATAAATTTCAGACCAATAGATACAAATGATAGAGAAACATGTTTAAACTCGTCCCTCCTATTGACAAAGGAAAAGTTGGAACGTGAACTATATTTTTTTTCAAACAAAACGATTGTCGCTATTAACGCCAATGGACTAGACGATTGTTATTTTTATATTCCCCAAATATATCGAAGCGAATGAGTTGAAAGGAGAATGATTTGCATATATTCTCTTCTCGCACAAATATGCAAATTTGTATGCTAAACTTTCCGATTGGGACAATTTCACTGTCGAGCACTATACCAAAACAGC
Organism: Rhysida immarginata; assembly: GCA_023313115.1. Lineage (NCBI taxonomy): Eukaryota > Metazoa > Arthropoda > Chilopoda > Scolopendromorpha > Scolopendridae > Rhysida > Rhysida immarginata. The sequence goes on along the minus strand of JAHWFO010015425.1, from coordinate 4,012,676 downwards.
TCGACATAGAAATTGTACTTCCTAGAAGGATTAAGTTAAGTAGAACGAAAGACAGAATCAGATGGATGAATCATGAATTAATCAGTTCAGAAAATATGTTCAACATCCTAGAAGTTATGATCACAGTCAATATCTTATGGATCAATGTACTGTTCAATACGATACCATCAATCCACAAATATAGGTAAGCGATACGTGGAGCTGAAGCATCCTAAATATCCAAAACCTTTATCGGTGTGCTTGGGAAAATTCTCCTGTAAGTACGTAACTAAGCCTTATCTACTGGATCCTAGATACTACTTATTGTGAAACCGCTAACCTGACAAAAATATGGATTATCAGAATATCATTGATTGATCAAAATGTCACATTTAAACCAATAAGTTTTTAATTTTTTTTATTTTTTCTCAGATTCAATTAAACTCAAACATGTTAAAATTTAATTTCAATAAGTGATGATCAATATTTTATATTCGTTCATAAAAGCATTTATTCATTATAGTGAAAAACTTGAAAGAAATGTTTTACGACAAACTAATTTCTGTCAGTTAATTAAAAAGGAAACTCTAATATAATATTCGCGTTTACGTCAGCAACTTCATTAGTGCTTTCAGCGCAACATCAGTAACTTGTGTTTTATTATCAGATATTACATTCCCAATAACAGGTGCATTTCAAATTATCTCTGTTATCTTGCACGCCGGCCATTGTCTTTCTGTCATCCTGCGGTCAGCTTTGTCAACAAACTTCTTTAACCTTTACACGTTTTAAATAACTCAGAACTCCTCAAATCAGTTTTTCCAGTCCCGCCAAGAACCACTATAAGCGAATAAACGACCTCAGAGAATTTCTGGTTCACTCTAAACCCTTCAGCCTGCCAAAAGATTGTCCTTGCTGTAGAAAAACGCTTTGGGATTTGAGAAACGTTGTGGGATTTGTTCTGTCCTTTTCCAAAATGACTCTTACAAACTTTTAATGCGCCTTTGTATATTTTAAACTAATATCTAACTTGAATCTCGCACAGTTTAACTTGCCTTAAATAATGTAAAAAGGATGTTAATAATTCACTCTCTAGAAGGGAACGCAATTTTATAACGTAAATTTGATGTGACGGAGAAAGCTGTATTATTTAAATTCCCTTGACAATTAAAGCTCTTTCTCTTCGGGATGTCCAGCTTAGCAATACATACAAAACAATGCGAATTGTATCATCTGAAAATTAAATAGAATTTTCCTGCCGTGCGTCAGGACAGTTCTAATTCATGTTAATGAGGATTAGGATCACTATTAGGATTATGGCCGGACTTAAACAAATCTTAATACAGTCCTTTCAAACACTAAATTTTACAGCAGATATTTTAATACTTCACAATATGCAAATTACAGGAGTCTTACGAAATGTTCCTAAAATTAGAATAATCATATTAAAATTTTGAACAAATTTTGTTAAGCATTTACTACAATTATAAGAGATGAGGATGAATATCATCTAGTCTTTAATTTCTAAACAAATTAAACTAACATGAAGCAGACTAAGTTAAAAGAACAATGACTTAAAGCACCCCTTAAAATAAGCCTAAAATTGCTTATCAGTGAAGGAAATGATCAGAAATATCTTTAAAAAGACTCGTTTCACTTATTTCTAGAAAAGTCTTGCTAAAATGGTTTAAGATTACTTCTTTTTTGATTTCATGCCTTGATGAGGAAGCCATAAGTCATTTTTTTTGTTAAGAGAAAAATTTTATTCCTTCATTACAATCATCCATCCAAGCCATCTCTATTGATTACTAAAATTTTAATCTAAATGATAAATGTTACCTACAGTAATTTCAGATATACCTGTAAGAGAAAGAAGATAGCATTTCTTATCACTAAAGAAGTAATTAGTATGGTTTACTATTAAAAGAAGAAAAATTATTTTTCTTTTAAATTTTTTTCAATTAGGTAGTAATTAATTCATATCCTTTCTGATACAATGAACTTATATTACCAGATCCAAACACATTCATAAATACTAATAAAATCCATGTACAAAGGAAACGTCACGCTTAAATTGCTCGATTAAGCAATATGGACCAATGTTGAATACGATTTTCTTAGCTGGAAATCCAAAAGGGAATCGTATCTTTAAGATAGGGAGAAAATTTGTGGCTGCTCTAAGGATGTAGATCCAGAGGAAAAAAAAAAGAATGAAAAGAAAATGGGAGCTCGATAATGTGTTCAAATATTAAACAAGCCGTTGTTCGGGCCACTGGTTTCTCTTTCGCACTATAATTAAGTTTCCCTTTTGCCGATGGTCGTTAAGCGTAAACACAAGGGCAACTAATAAAGAAAAAGCTGCCTCTCTTTTGGAATTTGATCCTTTTGTGCCCCTAGGGGGCTGAATTTTAAAGGTGACTCTTATTTACTCATTTACATGTTTCTCTTCAAATCACTCAGGCGTTGCAGGCAAAGATTTCGCCACAACCGACATATTGCCTTGGAAAATCTGATGGCTGAAATTTTACCGTTTCACTTTTGAACTTCAACTCTGGCCTTTCTAATAAGTTTCTCTTTATAGGAATAATATTTAATTTATTTATTCTAGTTTCGCTCTATTAGCTTTTCTTGCAAAATAAAAGTTTACATTTCTCTTTATACGTTTCCTCTAATTCTAAAAGTTATTTTTACCCCCACTCTACCTGTGGCATAATATTGCTATAGATTTTCCAATTTCTATTTTTTTGTCATGTTGTTGTCATAGTTCCTGAAATTAAGTGTTATTATTCAGTTGACAATCGAGTAGTTGACATTAAATGGCCTCATAACTAGACAGAGTTCAAAAAGAATTATTGATCGCCTGCAGTAGCAACATAAATTCATAGATAAATGTACCTAATAATTTTGAAAAAATAAAAGTCAAAAGTAAGATAAATATTACATAAATAAAAATCTGTTCTTTGTCATAACAGACACCTTGAAAATATATTCTAAAATTTTAAGGAGTTAACAGTTTTAGGAATTTATTTTTTACTATTATTATTTGCCTTCATGATTGCTTATTTTTTATTGTGTTAAGAAAATTTTTAAAATTACTATTAATCTTTATAACATTCACTTTTGTTAACTCGACTCACGTTAGGGGTTTTATTTTTATAAAGTATTAAATCTTATTATTTGCTCATTAGTCAGTGTTATTCCATGCCGTTAAGCCTTGACAGTTTTAAAGAGCAAAAAGTGTGAAGAAATTCCTTTGCTCAACAATTTCTATTTTTTCCCCCTAATCTTTTCTGTTTTTTTTTAACTTCACAACATGCGACATTGCCCCTAATGCTGGCCTTCTTTGGGAGGAGAAAACGAGAGAGAGAGTGTGAGTGGAAAAAAGAATCTTTTTTCGGGCCGGTCGTTTTCCTTTTTATTGACTTCTATTTAAGGTGAATGAAATTTTGTTTCCTTAATTGCACCATCGTGATAAATGTACATTAACAGTCACGATATTAAAGTCATGCTCCAATTCTGAATTCTTTTCGAGGGAGAGAGCGATTTTAACGAGTTCAATTTCCGTTGCCAACAAGATCTAATCAACCAAATGTAAATGAAATGTAATTTTCCCCTTTAATCCTTTACTATCAGTTGTTGCTGATTAATTTTAACTAATCCGGTGATAAAAATCTGTTCAAAACTATTGTAGAGAATATGTAATAATTTCTAGTTCAAAAGTTACAGGGGGGCTTGTTTTAAAAGTAACTTTGCTTAAAGTAGAGAACAGTTCAAAAGAAATGTTTTCAGAAATTGCTAGTACATGAAACTTTATTAAATATTTGTCTCTCTCTGGAACATAATAGTACTGCCATACACCTTTATTGCATAAATTTGTCGTGTCTCCAATTGGTAATTGTTAACAAATTCAAGCGAATCAGAAATCAGGAAGCGAAATAGAATCACTGAAATGTCATCTCTGTTAATTTTGGATTTGAATATAATGAAAATTGCGATAGGGAACATTAACAGTTTTAATTTTAAAGAAGAACAGCCGTTGCTGTTCCTATGGAGTTTCCGTTTATATGGAATTTCCAATAAATAAAAATGATTAATGTAGTTATAACTCTAACAAATTAATGTCTTTTGGGACAAAAACTTTATCACTTCTGCCTAACCCATTAACGATGGGAACGAATTTTTGGAACCCGTTTTACATCAATCTTTAATAAATTGCTCGCGTTTGTTTGCATAACAAGTTGTTACGTTTATTGACTTATCACCCTATGCATTTAGCTTCTAGAATTCGATATATAAAACCTGTATATTTATTTCTTTGAATGAAAGCTGGGCCAATTAGCGCTATCCATCCGTTGTGATTAAAATTTATGTCATAGATAATGAGCAAAATTAAAGATTTTCTTTGAAAATGTTAATTGCTTAAAACTTATCCAAGTCTTTAAACTGTCAGAGGAAAGATTATCACCTTATTTAGCACCGTAATAGGCTTGGAACAGACAACGCTGCGCTTCGCTGCAAAGCTCAAAGATCAAATTACTCATTTAACCGACAAACACTTAATTAACCCCAGTTTCGGGTTATTATGAGTCTTTCTTTGGAAAATCTTCACCGAAATTTTTTTAATGATCGTAGCAGTCGAAAGACCCGAATGAGAATCCCTGAACAATATCTCCTCGCACTGAGCAAAAATATTGGGTTCGTGTTGAAAATTTGCAGTGCAATGAGCGTATTATTTGCATGATTAGTAAAATCATACAATTTCTCTGAAATTCTATATTCAAAGGTAAAAACAAAAGCAAATACTGTATATGCTTTATAACTTCAGCGAGGCCTTACAAATATAAATCAAATTTCCGGTGATTGATTGAGTAACATTGAGAAACTTTAAAGAATTGTGTTTGAAGAGAAGAAATATTGAGTTTGGAAAAAGAAATTGGAATGAACAAAGGAATTTCATCTCAGCAAATTCCTTGTGATATAATAAAGGAGAAGATAATGAAAGGATAATGCATTTCTTCCTATGTTTCATTCTTCATTGCTGTGACGACTAAAACAAGAATTTCAAAATGATTTCGGGATAAATAACATCCCTGAATTGCTTAAATAGTAAATTATTTATTTGAGATTAATAGATTCACCATTCAATAAAGATTAAGGCTGATTTTTTTCCAGGGAGAAAAATCATAAATATCAATATTTCGTTTTGTTTTGTTTTTGAGTAGTGCTTCAACGTCGTAGTGTTTACTTCTTCGAAATTGTGCTTCGTCTTCCGGACAAACGAGTTTGAACACACCCGCTTTCTAGAAATCTCCGCTACAATAGAAGAGCAATATGCCGTTATGAAATTTTGCTTTCGTTTGGTTTATATGACGGAAAATAATATCTCCAGCGAAATAAGAAAGTTTTTCTCCGTTACAGGGCTGGTAGAAGGACTTTCAAAGAAACCAAGAAGCAAGAAGATTAGACCTGACTTCGCTTTGAAGGAAGGAGAGATATCCATTAACGCAGCTGTTGCGATTGTGAATGAAAATGAGAGAATAACCATTCGGTAACTGTTTGGACATTGCTGTAGATAATTGTAGTTGTTTACACAATTCTGCATAATCATCTTTACCTGAACCGCGTGTTTACCAGGTATAATCCACAGTCACTGATAACAGATGAGAGTCGATATCTGTCTGCAACTGCAACAACAGTTTTCTGAAGGCTGAGTCAACTTTTTGGAATCCATATTCACTGGCGATACATTATGGTTACACCAATATGATTCGGAATATAAATTCACAACCAGTGGTAATTCCTAGGTATTTGATCTTACTTATCCATACCAGAAAAAAAACCCAAATCTGTCAAATAGGCGGACAACGTAATCATTTTCTTCTTTGATTGCTATGGGATACTGTGCCATCAAGAGATTCCACTGCAGACAACAGTTAAGGCACACTATTACTTCCACGTCTTAAAAAAACTGCAGCAATGTATCTGGAAAAATGACCACCGCTCTATCTAATTGGTTGGCGTCTTCATCACGATCCACATTGCGAACATAAAAATCGAGAAACAAATCAAATGTTCCAAATTCATTTGCCATGAGACTGAAGAAATAGTTTAAGGTTACTAAAATCAGTTTCAGTCGTTTTTGAACAGCCCTCTATAAACTAAGAACTTTTAATCTGTATCTTTTTCTTAAGATCCGGAGCCATCTTTTTGTCGTATTGTACTTGAGCTCAGTTATGTTAAGGATTAGTTGCGTGCTTTTATCTTTCAAAGAGACGGTACTGTCGTTATAATATTCTATTAATCAAGAAACGTCTTAATGCATTTATAGTCTTCTTTTGAGTTTTTATGTTCATTTCTTTCAAAAGTAGTTATGTACAAGTTCTTGTGATAAACTATTATTAAAGGATAATTCCAGAATGTTCAAAGAGGATTTATTACATGTCATACCTTAGATGCTTAAGGCAAAACAGGAAAACTGTCGTGATCCGCACAGTTTATTGCGATTGAGAAACTTAATCATAATAATGGATTGATGCAGTTATAATTGAGTTCCTTAACAACAAGAATGACTGGAGAGTTCATTTTTATACGGAACATAGTTTCTTCACCATTGATATTTTAATGTAAAGTTTAACAGTTATTTTTAAAATTTTATAATTGGATATAAGGATGTCCCGTAAGTCGTGGTCGTAAATTTAATGGTATGCATATTCAATAGCAAGGAACAAAAAACTCTCTATGAACATAGGTCGAACAACGCACAGTTTCCGAGAAAGAATTGACAAATGGAGCAACAACCCGTACAGGCGTTCCTTTGGTAGTGTCTCGTGTATCTTGGGCTCATAACAATGCTCAAAATGATCACCGTGAATACGGTAGCATGCTTCAGCTCTTCTACTCAAAGAGGCACGCAAACGTTCTCAAAGACCAGCATTCTCTCGCATGTTCTCAAAGGCGTTCTCCACGCGATGGCGCAGGGCGTCCACAGTATCCACTCGTTGCGCGTACACGTGCTCTTTTAGATAGCTCCGGATGCAAAAGTCCAATGGGTTCCAGTCCGGAGATCGAGGAGGCCATGCACGAGAAATGCATTCCCATTTCCCTGACCGTACGTGAAATGCATATCCGCCAACTCGGCATTGCTGTAGCCTGCTGCAGCCATGTAGTCTCACTCAAACACAGCCCAGGCAACGAATCGGCCAGGTCTACTTCCTTCCATTTACATGAACAGGGCATTCCATTTACATGGCAAGGGGAAGAGGTTTAGTTTCTTTACGTATCATCATTTCTCGGAAACGGCGCGTTGTTCGACCTATGTTCATAGGGAGGTGTTGTTCCTTGCTGTTGAATATGCATACCATTAAATTTACGACCACGACTTACGGGACACCCTATATTTATATATGTAAGATACTCTTGGCTTGTTTATGGAGTTCTTATATTCAATTGATATCTAAATATGTTGTTAAGTTTATAAGAGTCTAATTTTTATAGAGGGTATGAAGTATATAACCTTTTATACTATCAGTGTTAAGGTAATAAAAACGCAGACAATGCTTGTAGAGTAGGTAACTACAGCTCCAAACTGCTAAGGTAATCGTAATTTTAAGAACCACCTTCGATCCTCCTATTGAGTTATTTTCGTACTAAAACGATTTTTATTAGCTCTTCCTTTTATTTTATAAGGTGTGGAGTGCTCATTCTCATTAGGCAGGGAATTATTCGGAGAGGCGAATATTCGGCACACGTGTAAAGGACAAAGCGCTCCGCCGGTGCTCCCCTAAAAGCTTTCTTGTTTTCACAGATAATGGACGAGGCAAAGGGTTTCTTGAGGCCTATAACCCCTAAGCCAAATCGCCCTCGCTGGGGACTAATTTTACGCCGGGGAGAAAAGGGAAACCCTGAAATGTGGGAGACTTGTTAGATAACTCTCCGGTGGCTCGTGTTTTCCTGGCCCCAGAGCATCCCCACCATTGAACCGGACCCATAAACATGTTGAGGCCCCTTGGAATAGAAGAGGGAAGATGGGGAAAAACCGAAACTATCTTGTCCAATAGAAATCCACCTCGGGCCTTATGTAACCGATCAATCACTTTATATCAAATGGAATTTTCTTTTTGGTCCCTCCTTTCCTTTCTCAAGTGGTGAAATCGATTTTCTTTGCTTACCATTTTATTATTGAATCCTGCAAATCAATTGCGTTCAAGAAAGCGCTCCAACTTGAATTCATTCTTTTGAATGAATGTAATTGTCATTTTATGAAAGCTACATTTGTCATACTTTATTTATTCATTAAGATTCACTAAATGCTGCTTGAATTAGATTTCAAAAATTACCTGAACACTATAATTAATAATCTGATATACAGTGGGCGCCAACTTTCTTATTGTCAAGAGTGCAGCGTTTATACTTTAAGAATTTCTTATTTGATTTCTTTCTGAATGATTTGATTTGCGTATCCATATCCTATACAAATTGAAAAATATTTACATCCGAAGTGAAATCGTGAAATCATGAAATAGTGATTTTAAATATGAAATTATAGAATATTCAAAAATTTAATTTCAGTTCGAAAAATAGATCTGAAGCCCACGTGTCCACTACGACTTCAAATCCATTTTCTGCAAAGAAAAACAAATTTTCAAGGGCAAATTTCCTTTCGCCTAATGCTAGGTAGTATCACTTTGCTATATCTTGATGCGTTCTTCTTATAGTATTCAGCATCATATTCGATTTTTTTTCAAATTTCCATTTACCTAGATTGAATGGACCATATTAAGATAGAATTTAACTTCAACAACTTTTACTTGAGTCATTCTACGTGAAATGAGACACCTAAAAACAACTTTTTTATACATTCCCTATATCAAAGTAAATAAACCCACGGTGTTAATTTTCATCTAACATAATTTCTTACAAAAATATTCGCAGTCAAATTTACAGAAATTGGCCGGTTAAGGTGTTCTGTAAACACAGGTTTCTCTGAAACTGTACATCATATAGGTTCCATTCATAGCTCGTTTTAAATCTTAAAATGTGGGATTTTAAACTATATATTTTCAGATAAAATTGAAATTAAACAAAAATTTATTTTACTTGATTTTAGCATTAATTTTAAAAATTTTAAATTAAAACGACATATTAAAAATCTGCAAAAATTACTAGAATATTTCTTGATGTTTGTTCTAATGGCCACCCTAATTTCAAAGTGGAATTTATTTTAGAAGTATTGAAAATAAACGTGAAATGATGTTATTTAATTAAAAGTGTTAACTGCTCATGACGTGATCGCCTGACCATTGGTATATTCCTGCTCCTGCTTACACATCAACGCAGCGCACTTGACCTCATCAATAATTTAATACTGATTGAACTATTTGGAAAACCATCTTGTAATTTCGTAGTATTATGCAATGGATATGAGAGAATTAAACTATTTTTTTAATAATTTTAGAGCATGGTTTTCAAGTTAATATTTGATTTTATAAAATTAAAATGCATCTCCCCTCATATTTTATTTTGAAGTCCATACGGTAAATTAAAGAAAAAATGATTAATTTTAGCTTCAATTTGACACATACGACAATTCCCTATGACGAATATAATCAGAGATATGCTTCGTTTTAGGTGATGAGATGTGCGAAATTTTGATAACTTTAATAATTAATTATAACTAAAATATATTTTTATCTGGCAAACCAAAATATCCATGCCTTATATTTTATCCACTAGAATACACCGATTAAGTTTGAGAAAAATCGGAGACCTTAAAGTCAATTATTCACCCGATTTTGTTCGGCTTGACGTGGAATGACTCCCTAGGAATTAATATCTAATAGCCAAATATCCTTGCGTAACTCTGATGACGAAATCCTACTTAGGGATATAATCTGATGAAACTTTCATGTTTAAAACTCTCTAATGAAATCTTTAGTGCTACAAAATAAATTGCTCTTGTTATGTAGCAAAATGAAATTTCCTCTTTTTCGACATCTCTATCGATTCTTGTCAAGCAAAAAACATCTTAGGCAATGTTGTCTCACTGAGAATGATGATTGCATCAATATCATGGAAGTCATTCTTTACCACTGAAGAAAAGGATGTTTGCTTTGCATCAAATTTTCTTAGCCAAATATTTTTTCAACTTCTTAATAGGAGTTCCATTAGAGTCTAGCCGAACGACCAAACATTGAATGTATACTTAGAATATAGTAATGCAATTTAAGTATAATCTGTGCGTATAATCTGTATCCATGTTATCACAGTCTTCTGACCGTTTTTTTTTTCATGATTATATATTCAAAACATATTAAAAACACAATCTATCTTCCAATTTCCATTGCCCATGATAATCTGATTAAATTTCAGAATATTTATTATTATCTTAGCTCATCCGAAGGAAATAGCTTGCTATTAATATTCGTAATCGTGATTTAAAAAATGTTTAAATTTATATTTTATAATCTAGGAGAATGAAATATTTAATTAAAAAACATGAAATTGCCTTGTTAGCGTTTATGCAGTAAAAACTTTTCACTTTTAATTATGGAGATTTTTTTTTAAAAAAAAGGTTATTATAGTTTTTAAAAACACTACTTTTACAAAGTTTGGTACTTTTGAGAATAAGAACTCACGATTTTATTTTTTTTCCCGAGATAAGTACGAGCCGTTTTATCAGAATGAATGCCTGGTCACTTGAGATATGAACTCTATATAAAGAACACCAGAGGAGACATCAAAATTGCTGTTTTTTGCTATGTTATCTAGTATTTAATTATACGAATTGTCAATGATAAACGGTTCTCTTTTCAATTGAATTTTTTATAGATTTTTTTCTCATCTTAAGAGAACTGTTGGGTTACTACTTTGCTTTGAAAGAAAAGTTGAAATTTAAAGCCAACTGTTTCCACTGAGAATACAGGGTGGCAAAAAAATCCCATTACTCTCCACATGTTCCCATCTGCTTTAAGGGTTTGTGATTTTTTTTCCCTCTCCCTTCGTCTCTTTTCTTTCCTGTTCCAACTCCAGTGTTTCCTGGGAGAAATTTGCAATATGCATGCAGTGGTACTTTAAAGATGAATTTTGCAATTTTGACGCAACCGGAATATTTAGACTTATGAAAAATTCCAGCCTCAAACGTAATTATCAATTTAAGTGCTTTTTCTTATTAAAGGGTTGGCCCTAGTCGGATTTTCACCTGGAAAAGTCTTTTCAAATGCTGAAAGAGTCAGAATAATTTTACTCTTCTTTTTTTTTTTTTCTTTCTCGAAAAAAATGTTTTTATTTTTGAATTCCGTATGAATCTTTTTTTCTTTCTCTTTACTGTCTTTTCGCACATTACATTTTTCTTGTGACAGCAGAGCTAGAATCGTTTGCATCCGAATTACTGATTATCTTTTCAGCTTTATGGTTCCTTTAGACCGATCAATAAATCGATACTTTTTTGTTTGTTCTTATTTTTTAAATGATCATATTTGTTAGTTAGATTAAAAGAAGCGTTCTCATTTGCTTATTCTTGCAACGGTAGGCTCTAAGCAATATGAAGGCCTAGTAATTTTAATTTTTAATTTCCCTTAATTGTGCGTTATTATTTCTGCGCTTTATTAAATGTGAATAGTTAAAACAGTAGAGACGAGGAAAATTAAAGTTCTACGAGATAGTTCGTTTAATTTTTAAAGACAGTGGTTTTTTAGTATACAGTTTTGCACAGTATTTGATGTTGTTTGCAGTATATTGAGCTATAAATAGCAAAAGCATGTCTTTAAGTTCCAGAAGTGTTTTCTTGCGTGATATGCAATTTAGTGTGTAAGTTTTCAATTTTGTGTTTGAATTTTATATAAAAAGTGGAACATTAGGCATTCCAATTTTGAAAATTTTGTTTCGAATAATGTTTAGGTCAAACAATATAAAAAAAGAATTAATGAGAAACAACGATATTGATGTCATTTGAATTTAATTTATTCTATAATAAATAATTTCAGTTCTATTACGGTGCTTTCCATGATTTCTGCATTTCAAATGATGCCAATAATACTTTCATTCCACTCTGTAAGTAATGAAGCAGATTCCAGGTTGTCATAAGCACGCAAATTACATTTTCCTGTCGTTGTCTAGGTGACATTTGCTTCAAAAGTTATTTCCTAGCAACTCTGTTGTGTAAAAAATAATTTAAAAGCCTCGCTTTTCAAAGCGAGGAAATATTGCTTTTTAACCTAAAGAAAGGAAATAGGCATAATTAAATTAAATAGCTTTTTAAGAAGAACTAAAGAAGAATTGTTTAATTCTGTTTGGTCAGTTGCTAGACACTCACACACTGTGCTCAAGGACGTGACATTTGCGGCTTTTTTATTTTTTAATTTCACCTGGTTATCAGATCTAGATATTGGCAAAGAAAGTTCTGTTGAGCAATAATAACTCTGTTCTTAATAAATTGATTCTGAGGTTTCTTTTCCTATTGTAAGCGTTGGTTCGTTTGGCAAACGGGTGATGGGTTTCGATGGCTACGCCTGTGCGAACAAGTGTCGACTCCTGATGCTTTGCTGATTGTGTCATGTAACATTTAACGGGGAACAAAGAAGGGCCAAAACGTTCCACGGAGAGCGATTTCTCGGATTTGCTTTCCATTCTGTCGGTGGCTGTTCGTTTCAATGTTGTGATGTTTGTTGCCAGGAGGTCCGTTTAGAATTTCACCGGCTAATCGGACCATCTCGCGAACGGACTGCTGAAACCCCTACGGCCAAGTTGGCCAGGATTAATATTGGTCAATCGGGTTATTTTACTCGTTCGTCTAATTAATCAATGAATTAACCGTAATTAATGGCCGTTCATTATCTTTTCAGTGAGGCGTGCGATTCTTCGTCACAAGGGAGAAATAGGAAAGGGGTAGTAAGTTGCGTGGCATCGATCACCGATGAGGTGTCATGGAAGCACTTGTGGCCGACGAACTTATCGCGCTAATGGTCCCCGTTTTCTGCGTGATGTCACGAGGCCTTGCTGATGAGCAATGAGCACGAGTAGCGCAATTTGTTGGGACAGCAATCAATTTTGGCCACATTTGGGTTGGTTTCGCTCGCGTCTCCACTCTGTTGCGGTGAAGTTAAATTCCTTAAGTAGCAGAATCGGTTGGATTTAAGAGTTGGTAGCGACTCAATGGCCAAAGCACAAATGGGAAAATGCAACTTCTTCTCTCCCTTTTCTCCACACATTTCACCAAGATGCTTAAGATTATTTCAAAAACTTGGAAAGAATAGGAAAACAATGTAAACTTTTAACAACTTCAACTACCATAATTTCCAGCTATTACTTGAATATTAAAGAAGGATGATTTCCAATTAATTTCAATTACTTAACCAGCAAATAAATAGTTCACAAGCTTTCTGGAAAATACCCATAGCAGATTTAAAAAATAAAACCTCATATCATAAAGCTTTCATACGAGTTCATTTATTAGGGTTAATAACTGAAGCATTATTTAAGTAAAAATGGAATATATGCATCTTTAAGGAAATGTTTTTCGTAAAGTACGATATAAAAGTGACGACTACGAGTATTTGAGAAAATATGGCTCCTTAAGCTAAACTGAGGATGAAAGAAACGTGCTCCTCAAATATTATTTTCTTCCAAGCCCAAAACAAGACTCTTCACGCCACCATCTTCTCTCAATAAAATAAGAAAGGAGATGAAAGAAAAAAAGTTCAGTTTTCAAGAGCTCGATATGATAGCTCGAGGTCTTCATATCCTTCAAAACTATCACTTTCAACTGGTGAAATTTTCAAATCAAACAACTTCCGTGGCCTCCCTGGTGAACATCCCCACTGGGCTTTGGGCTCATAGTTTGAGTAAAACAGAAGGAATGAAAAGTCAGAAATATTTTGTTTTTAATATAACAAACAAACTGCTCATTTTTATTGGAAAGGTTATAGAAGAGGTCAGGGAAGTCGCCCTATATGGTTATTTATAATACATGGAGAAAGTAGTCGAAAAGGTAAAAATTCAACCACAGTCGCGGCTAGATTTCTCTACATCAGCAGCTACCTAAAATAAAAGACACTTGCAGCTTATCATTCAGTACAATACGATCGCGGCAATCCGATCATTGTGATCATTATTATATTTCCAACTCTCATATTTACTAACATGTGCTGATTTAATCGCAGCAAGGCCTATGTATGTAGTCAATATCATATATGCTTCCTATTATGTTTTTGTATTTGTGAAAGTTCTTATGTATGTTACAATGAGAAAAAATAGTTGTTACTCAGGTATTTACTTTTAATTCAGAGGCAAAAATATACTGCCGCTACAGGCCTATAATGTATATACATGATTTACTTTATGCATTATTGTACACAGTTTCAGAGTCCTGCCGCATTATTATTACCACCAGCTAGTAACCAGAATAACCGCCGTGTGCAGCAAAGACAGTAGCTAGAAGGCGTGGGAGAGAGTCAGTAAGTTCCTTCCTGGAAGTATCTGGTGCCATGCGTCCAACAGTTTTTGAAGGATGCACGGTGGAACGATTCATGGAAAAGATATAGGCTTGGGGGCCAAGAAAGTAATTGGAATTTTTGGTTGTACTCCTTGAACCATTCTTAGTCAATTCCGCCATTGTCTCATTGTCGCATGGTCTCGCTAGAGTATTCCATCCGCCCCTGGAAAGACCGTCAAAAAATATGGGTGTACCTGATCAGACGATGGACAAAGATCGAGTGTGAGTGCCTTTCAAGGTGTATGTGGACTTGGACAATTGATGAAAGCAAACGCTTCTATATCGTAACGCTTTTTGGAGATCTCCCGCTGAATACGATAACGTCCACCCACCGATGAAACAGAAAACCGGATTATCCAACCATTTGCCAATTCCTATGGTGTAATGCAAATTGTAACCGTTTCTGCCGATGCATCTTTGTCATCATGGGCGCATCCGTCTGCTTTGGAAACCCATATGCAACAGGATTCGCTATTCTATCCTTGTCGACCCACGTCTGGTAGCCCCTTGGTTCATTTAGGCAGTTAGTTGCTCAGCTGTTGCGTGTCAATCGCCATTTTGTATTCGACGTTCGTACATCATTCATCACGACGTTTATTCTCAATGGTGCCCTCTGTCCAATCATATTACGCTTTAATCACAGCAGCACGCGAACAGTTCATAAACGCGCAGTTTCAGAAATGCTACCATTCTTGGCCCAAAAGCTAATGATTGTTCCCTTTTGTAGATCTTGTAACTAGCTTTCTTACGTGAAAACAGCGATTGATTTGTGTGCAGGTACATACACTTAACCTATTATATCCACCAGTGAGTTCGCGCTAAGTATTATTAATGGCTACGCGTTGCTAACAGCAAAATAATAAGTGGTCATAATTTTGCAGCTCGGAGAAACCAAAGAAGTGTGATGCTGTGTTAAGTGCTTGAATGTTGAGGATGACTGCGTGAAAAATTGTTGTGATCTATTTTATAAGTACGAGGGACGATCAAATATGACCTGGACTTTATTTTTTATAAAATCAGGAAACTACACAAAAAACACACACCAGATATTTCTCAAAGAATTCTCCTTGGTTCTCTACATATTTTTTCTAGAATTCTGGAAGCATCTGGATACCCTTTCTGTAGAAGTCTTCAGGCTGATGTCGAAACCACATCAGAACAGCCTTTTTCACTTCCTCATTAGAACCGAACCTCTGCCCTCCCAAGAACTCTTTCAATGGTCCAAAAAGGTGATAGTCGCAAGAGGAGAGATCCGGGCTGTATGGAGAACGTGGTAAGATGCCCCATTTGAGTTCCGTCGGTGTGTCCATAGTCAGTTTGGCTGTATGTGGTCTGGCATTGTCTTGCAGAAAACAAACACCACTGGTAAGGCGTCTTGGTGGCTTTTTCCTTAGGGCCGGCTTCAGGAACGTCCTCCAAATGTCACAGTGGTAGGGTGCATTTATGGTTCGACGTTCTACCAGAATATCGACATGAATAATATCCTTGATGTCCCAGAATACAGTCGCCATCACTTTCGTTGCCGACGGTGTCATCTTGAATTTCTTGGGTCGTGGTGAGTCAGTGTGTCGCCACGCCATGTCGCACGCTTGCTTTTATGAGTAGCGTGATGAATCCACGTCTCATCGGTGGTCACAGCACGCCTTAGGAAGCTGTTACCTTTCCTTTCATATCGTAAAAACATGGAACAGATTTCCACCCGGATTGTTTTATGATCCTCGGACAGTTGTTTAGGGACCCATCTGGCACAGATCTTGTTGAATTTCAGCATATCGTGGATAATGGTGTCCACACTGCCAGTGCTGATGTTCAGTATTGAAGCCACTCCTCGGACATGAATCCGCCTGTTGTCCCTTATCAGCTCATTTATTCGTGCGATGCCATTATTGATAGCTATTGCTGGCCTTGCCTTATGAGGATCAGTGCCGGTAGATTCTCGCTCTCTTTCAAACTTTTGGCACCAAGGATGATCGAGACGGATGATCAGTGAACTGACTTTGAAATCTCTGATGAATCTCAGATGCTTTCACACCTTCCTTATGGAGAAACTTGATGATTATTCATTGTTCAACTGTGGTCGACACATCACTGTCCGTCATTTTGTTTAAACAAACAATTAGTTGTCATGGCAACCGCATGAGTGTGCTGTATTTGCATGACAGGCGATAGTTGCCATCCCAACAATGAAAGTTTAGATTTTTACAACAATGAATCTTTACAAAGAATAAAGTCCAGGTCAAATTTGACGCCCCTCGTAACATAAATAATTTTATTCGGAATTCTCTATTGGTTACTTTTTAATCAAATTGGATACTACTTACTATAGGAACGGCCTCCTATATATTAAACTGCAATTTTCCATCGAAATTATCTCTGAGCATTAAAAAGTTTTTGATGTGAGCCGTCTTTGAAGGACCTAATCCATTTTTTCCTGAGAAAGCATTAACTTCCGGAAAAAAAGGATTTAAATATAGTTTTGTAATGAAATTATCTCCGTTTGGCGTTTCAAACGCTAAACTTCAAGCGATCCTCGAGGGGATGTCCTAATAGTTATTTAATGTGACTACATTAAACTCGTTCGTGATGTTCCGAAATGACTTTCGAATTTAGCGAGCCAATTCTAATCTCTTAAATGATGCTTGATTGACAGCAGCTCTGACGTTAATCACATTAATCATGTGTAGTTCTCTTTCTTTTAGGAAAATTCCACGGGTTATGGGTTTGTTTCATTGGATTTCGAAAACTATGCAAACAAATTAAAGTTAATAGCATCGAAAAGTTGTTGTTCGTTTTAGTTTCAACTTCCTCCACAGCTTTCCATTCACGATTTCGGCTTTTCCATACACTTTTTTATTATTATTATTGGGATTAAAATTGAAAGTAATTTTCTTTACAGTTTATTGACTCATGGTAATAATAAATTTGGTATTTAGGAATATTTAATGCAGCTTTAAGAAGTAATCTCAAGTTGATGATAATTACAGAAACGTACAATGGTGTATCGATGATAATTACTGTTCCAATAGTGCAATTGAGAATATTAATTTTCCTATAATGCTTGGAGGAGTTGGTGCATAGAGGAAATTAGAAGGAGGCAAAAATTGATAAGAATTCCCTTGAAGTATTATTTCTTATCTGCAAGTACGAGATTTATTCATTTAACAAAGGTGCAAGTATTTATGAAACATGTATAATTTTAAAGATGTAATTTAGGGACTTTCTCAAAATTATCTCTATTGATGTAAGGTACTTTGTTCTCGTTTCCTAGCAGCTTTGATATACTTTCTGGATAAAAATTCCTTCGGTTGATTACGAAGCCAGCGGCAGTAGTTCTTAACTTCATTATCACATTGACAATTGTCGTCCTCGTATTGTTGCCTTAAGTGGTTTAGACGTTGAGAACTAAAGCTTTATTAAATTCCGACTCTCTGAAAGATGCGGTACACATTCTACATAGCCTGTGGTATTGTTCTGGCAGAATGAAAACAAGCGGAACTGTGGAATTATTCCTTATCCTTGATTTCCTAAAGTGTCTTGTTTATTGCTGCCTTTATACCATGGGTCAGAGTTCCGTTTTTTTAAAGACATAACTGATCTTTAGAAAACATTAAAAATACAATTTTTTCCAAACAACTGCTTCTACCACATGTATTGCACAGAGTAGCGTAAGTTTGGATTCAAGAAAACTAAAAAAATTTATTAAATCCACAATGAATGCAGCATAGTTGAGCTTGGATTATACTGGGTGTTTCATAATTTGGTGTCTCGTCTTTATGTCCAAATAACGACTCAAGGGGAACAGATTGGGGGAAAATGAATATTGATTATTTGGTTTTAATGTCCCCTAATTCAGAATAAAAACATTTCGCGTTCCTGGGGGTCAAGGGGTAAATTTTGAAAATTTTAAATTTGTAGGGGTAGGGGTTAGACCCCATGTTTTATTTAGAAAGTTGTAGAGCATCATGTAAAATGTGGGCTTAGCAAAAAACCCGGTGAAAAAATCTCATCCTCTGCCCTTTATCGAGTAGGTAAAGTGAAAGGTATGGCTAGCTAATGTAGACAAAAACAGAAAAAACTCATTAGAAACTTATTAGAACTTTATTACTTATTAGAAAACAGTACATTTGAAAATGAATGAGAATGAACGAGTCGTTACCCTGAAAAGCTTATGGGCCCTAATTTTTTTTCATTCATTCTCATTAATTTTCCAAATGTAGGCCCTACTGTTTTCTAATAAGTATGGTTTTTGTCCACATCGGCTAGCCATATCTTTCACTTTACCCACGTGATAAAGGGGGCAGGGCATGAGATTTTTTCACCGGATATTTTGCTAAGCCCACATTTTACATGATGCTCTACAATTTTCTAACCCCTACAAAATTAAAATTTTCAAAATTTACCCCTTCACCCCCAGGAACGCGAAATGTTTTTATTCTGAATTAGGGGACATTAAAACCAAATAATCAATATTCATTTTCCCCCAATCTGTTCCCCTTGAGTCGTTATTTGGACCTAAAGACGAGACACCAACTATGAAACACCCTGTATTAAAAGGGAGACGAAATAATTAAGCGAGTGTTGTATAAGTTGGGACGTTTTTTAGAAAATATTTTTTTAACAACACTGTATTAAAAAAATGCACAGTAATTGACAACATCAACAGATAATTTATTAATCATCAACAGAAGATATTAATACAGTACAGGAAGAATTATGGCTACTAAATACCAAATGAATCGAAGCTATTTATAGGTATTTATAATTGTAATTAGTCCCTTTTTATGGAGGCAGGAGCCTAAGACGGGCCTCGCAAACAATATAAAATGAGACAAAGCATTTAACCTTTCTTACGTTGACTTTTGATATCAACTTTTGGCTTTTAGTTGTAACATGCAAAACAATTAAAACGAAGTTTATCTGTGGTTATGCAGGTTTCATTAACTACAATTTTAATGAAACCACTTGTTTTAACGAAATGTGACTGTACTATGTCAATAGCTTGTTCAAAAACCTTTTGTTTTAAAACTCAATCATCGTTATGCGTTTTGTAAATGAAAGGTCGTGCATTTTGTAAATAAAAGGTCGTGCAGTTTGTAAATTAATGATGGTGCATTTTGTAAATAAACGGATGGTGCATATGGTCCTTACAGATTATGCAAAACCATTCTGCTGTGGCAACTTTGTTAGCTTCTTTGGTGGCAATTTCTTGTAGTTTCTTATCGTTGGATGTTCCAACACCTCCTAAAGAGAAAATAAAAATACTCCAAGGTGTTCTCTTTAGGAGGTATTGGATGTTCCCAGTTTACTCCTTGAGAAAATACATTCACATGCCAAAAGTCATGGGATAGCACCTAATAACGTGTGGGACCTCGTCTAACCCGGCGAAGTGCCATAGTGCGACGTGGCATTGATTCCACAAGTCGATGGAAGACATCTGAAGACATTGCCAACCATTCTGACTGGGGAGCTTCCCACAATTGCACATTACGGAGCCACCACCGGCTTGCAAAGTGCATGCTTGACAACTTGGGTCCATGGCCTTCATGGGGTCTGCGCCACATTTGAGCCCGACCATCAGCTCGTATCAGCTGGAATCGAGACTTAATGGACTAGGTCACACTTTTCCAGTTGTCAAGTGTCCAGTCGATGTATTCATGGGTCCAGGAGAGATGTTGCTGACGATGTCTTGTTGTTAACAAGGGCACACTCGTAGGTCTTCTGCTTCCATATCCCGTGGACACCAGATTTCGTTGCACAGTTCGCATGGTTAAAATCTGATGTCATCTGGCGTAGTGTCATTTGCCTGTTAGCGGTGACCATCCTACTCAGACGCCGTTGGTCCCGTTGTTTGAGAAGCTGTGGTGCACTACTGCGTTGTCCTTGGTGGGAAGTAATGTCGTCAAGTTGGTACTCTCGGTAGATCCTTGAATCTGTGGACCGTGGAATGTTTAATTCTTGAGCCACCTCCGACATTGAATGACCCTTACATTGTGTTCCACATATCAGGCCACGTTCGAACTCGGATAGCTCTCGTCGTGTAGCCATTATCATACCGAACACGTCACCCCTTACTCATGACAGTGTAACTAAACCTACTGACACTGATTTGCATATTTTATACTGTTTGCTCATGATGCTACCGCCACTTGAAAAAATAGTCCACTGCTATCCCATGACTTTTGGCATATGAGAGTACTGTACAATCTTAGGAAATCGAAATTGTTTCGACACAGGAAAATGGTAACTTTGAACATCATCTAGCACCATAGAAAATCTAATATCGGCACGAAGCACTTGTTCTATGACGTAACCCATCGATAAACCCAATCAAAATAGGATACTCACAGTTGATCCATGATCTTTCTATCTTTCGACAGTTAGCATGAGACATTAGTGTTACTTTTTACTTAGAAGTAAATAAAACTTACCGACTTTTTGTAAGATTTCGACTGGAGCTTCGGTCTCGTCAAAAACGCAATGGCTACCTCTTTCGAAGAAGAGCTGAAAACTAACAAAAGTGTCGCCAAGAATTATTTAGTTTTTTTTTTAAATCTGTTTGTTCCAACTTACGACGTGTCCTAACTTATGCAACTCTCCCCTAAATAGTATTTCCAGAATGTTCCAAATCATATCTCTAATTGATTCCTTACTTGTATTTCACGAGTTTAAAAGTATGAGTCGGTGATCTCTTGTTAGTAATGCGCTTCTTTCACAAAGTTTTGAAATAAAAATTGTTTTTGATCGTCCATCACAAGTAGTCTTTCTACCCCGTCAACAAAGTATTTCGCAGCACATTTGATTATATGATAATCTATAACCTTTAATGTTTTTAATAGATAATAAAAGTTAAGCCATTAGGTATATCGTAAAATTATCTTTAAAGCTTTGCCTCTTCCAGAGACTTTTAAATTTAAAAACTCTGAGAAAAGTAGCACTAAACAACAGGAATAGATGAGCATTTGCAATTTATATCTAACAATTAACATGTTTATTAATGATGGAGTAAATTTCTATACTGTGAATTAGCTCTGCTGATAATGCTCAATATCAACCGGTTTTAGTGATCCTTTTCTAATATCGTCTTTTTTAGCCATAGAAAAATAGATCATTTCTTAAGAAGTTCTCTTTCGCAAAACCCTGCAGTTGCTCTCTATGTTACTCTCATTATATGTTTCATTACAAGGCCTGCAATTTGTTCTATTTTTAACTGTTTCTGCGGAAGGATGGATGAATGTTTTTCGATAATATTTACTAGAACTAAAATGAAATTATTAACTAGATTTTTTTCTCATTGCAATTACAAACGCTCGTAATAGCCTTCGCAATTGTTTTTGTGCAAGAGCAATAACAATCACTGGGGATAAGAAGAAATAATTACGTTATCCGATATCTTCATGTCAAATGAACCATGAAGAAGAGAATTTCGTGAATAAAAACTTGATCCTAGCCAATCAGTCTTTGGCAGTGTTTTGCTTCCTTGAAACAACAAGTCGTTAAGTGAGAGACGAGGAAGGCAAAACAATGTCGAATCGAACAATATATTTCTAAATGCATTTCACGATAGGATTATTGTGTTCCACTCTACATTGTCGTGTTCCACGAAATCTCATTACAAGACGTTGCCCTAACCGAAATAAACCTCTCTGTCTGTCTGTCTGGGTTTGTCTTTTTCATTCATTCTGTGTGGTATGTCTTGTACTGTGGAGAAAACCTTCACTAACGTTGGTGAAAAAACATTAACGAGCTATATCTTTCTTTATGCTCAACTGCATAATATTCGAGTCAGGTACTGACATAAATTATGATTAAGAAGACGAGAATTTTCCTCATAAAATGTCTTTAGAATCTTTATAGATTAGATTTTTATGAAGAACGGTGGAATCATTAATTTTTCTTTATTTCTTTTGTCATATGTTATGAATTTTTTCCTTCCTTTTTCATGCTTTAAATCACTTAGCGTACACGTCATGCTTCAAAAGTTTTTGACATCTGCTTAAATTTTTAAGCAGAACTATAATGATTTTATGAAATCACCGAATGCCATTAAAACATTTGAAGTTTTCTTAATATAATTTTTTTTCGAGAATTGTAAAGTGTGATGGTAGGTTAGTTTCCACACTATGAACTGGTTGATTTTGCTAAGAACTAAATATTAATTCTTATGGTTGTCGAGTTTTCACAATTTTTTGAGTTTCCCCGTAAGAAGCTACATTTTGCTTTAACAATTTATACCTTTGAAATGTACATATTAAAGAATTTTTAATAAAGCACTGCTATCTGGAATATTATAAAAATGGAAAGAAATGTTTGTCTTTCTAAATCAGTGCGAACTAAAATAAAGTAGAAGGCAGAAACATTTTTTCCTCACTAAGAATAGAAAAGCTTTTCTTACACGAATGCACAATTTCAACATCCAAGCTGTGTTCAACGGCATGTGATGCTTAAGTACATCCTGGACAAACCTAATTTTACTCTTTCAGCCAAAAGAAGACGTTTAATTGATCTAAGACGACATTGCTGTTTGCAGTTTACACGCTTCCACGAACCTGGAATTAACAGTATTTATTATTTCACCAGTGCTTTTTTGTGCTTTCTTTGATGAAGTCTTCTTAGCATTAATTCCTTTGCTTTGTAAATAGGTACATATGCTAACGAATCGTACGTATATATTCATGACGGAATTAGACCTGCATCTTATCTTTTGTTACCGAAATATCGAGTGATGCCTGTATTCTAACTGATGAATAATTTTGTGTTAATGAAAGTTATTTCTTGGGTTCGGATAACCCTTTGCGTCTTTTTTCTAATTAACTTTGACAAACTACGTTGTTTCTGAAATTCTAACTGATTATCTTGAATAAATAGCACGGCATTCAAAATTGTTTTTCAAACTTATAGTGACTTTAAATTTAATAAGAACATCCTACTAATAACGTGTAGACCCTTCTTGTGCATCCAATGCAGATTGAATACCTCGAGGCATTAACTCCACAAGATCGGAAAGAATACGGTGAAGTTGATCCTACCTCAGCTCCTTTTACGACTAGCCATCCGTGCCTGCCCCATTAATATTCTATAGGGATGAGATCTAGTGATTATACAGATTAATTACCATGTTTTAGTGACAGATGTTATCTCCAGTAGGATGAAATGCAGCTATGAATGCATGGACCTAGTAGGCAACGATGTTGAGATACGCTCTGGTGACTAACTAGTTAGATGTTACCATTGCAGAAAATCTGTTTGCAAAAATTCTTTTATATTACATTTGCCACTTTCCACTGTAAATGTTGTCATTACGAACTGGAAACGTATAAAGCCTACGACTTTGCAACTAGTACCATGCCGACTACAAATCGGTACGAGGTTGGCGAAATGGAATTGCTTCAGTAGACAGAAACTAATTGTAACGAAAATTTTTCCGAATGTAACTTCAGCATCATGGCAATTCCCCTAGATCTTCGAACTGCGAGTTTTTCTGGCCGGGGCAGCCGCATATAATAAACAACACGGGCTAAAACAATTTTTTTTTAACTTTTTTAACATTAGGAGCAGATCTTTTGCTTTTTTTTGGTGGCTGATAAATTTCGTTGTGGCCCAAAAATATGGATACTTTAACATTGCAGCCGCTTTTTTACACCCATTACTTTAACATTGTAGTCTATATGTACAAACTTGGAAACATGACGTGATAGAAAAAATCTAAAAGCAGATTCGGATTCAGAACACTGAAAACCACAGGGATAAAACAAATTCAAAAAGGTTTTTCGTCCTTGGCCTGTGCAATGATTAACGCAACCAGTGCAACCATTTGTCTCAAATACTGGTGGAGCATACAAAAATGGACCTTTGAGCAATGGCGAAGTATCTTATAGAGCGAAGACTCACGCTGTATTACCTAGCAGCTTGATGGACAGATGGATTTGTAGAGAACGGTATGTATCTGACTGTATTGTGCAACAAGTCAAGTTTGGTGATTGGGAGATATAGTGATTTGGGTCCGTTTCACATATTTTTATACAAGATGCTTCACTTCTAATTTTTCAGAAATTTACCCAAGTTATATCCTCTTTATATATAGGGCATTTACAAAAGATTACAGCGATTTAAGAAAATTACAGTGAGTTTGATAGGATCTTCAAGGAATCAGGGACTTGGCGGTGGAAATGTGGTGGTTTCTAATTGTGGTAAGAACCAGTTTTCAAGCATGGTCAACTAGATGTATCCTGCCACAAATTCTTCCTCAAAGATCAATTTTATATTTTGACAATGGCGACAATTCAAACAAACCTTAAAAATATGCTTCTCTTACATAACCAAACTTCATCACAGTGCTAACAGAACGGTTGAAAGAAATGCAAATGTTGAACTTTTATATTCCTGTCTTATTTTAGAAATATTTATTTTCATATTTTTAGAATTTCATTAGCCTCATCTTATAACAAATTCTTCCTGAATACATAGATAAAACTTAACATTCGCGTAGAGGGAAATTTAATTTTTCGTTTGAACAGATTTTGGTTATTTTCTTTTAAATTCCAAAGAAAAGTTTTTCTTCTAAGTTATCGCTTTGACTAATTTGTGTTGTGTGAAATAGAAAAGAGAAGCAGAGGAAGACATGAAAAAGAAGAGAAGATTCTCATTTTCGCCAGGGTTTAGAGAGAAATTGCTGGCCTACACGTTTTTTTTCGTTTCTTTTTACAGCTTTCATTTTCCGGTGTTATCGACTGTTTTTAGAAAGAATTTCTGCAGATGTTGATCCTTAGAAATTGAGTTGTTATTTTTTCCTTCCGCACTTCAATGATTTTTTTTTCTAAAAAGCATGAAGTGTCAATACCAGTTTTATTGTTTAGGTGAAATAGGATTTACAAAGCGCCAAGTACATTAGCAAATAAATAGCATATTATTTAGGAAATAATACAACGGAAATAAACGAAAATTCTATATCCATGTGCCGAAGCAGAAGCTAACAACAATCGTTGGTCTTCTATTGAAGCATTTTTAATTAATATTTCAGCTGTTGGAACTTTTTACTTGCTTGCTTTCTTTCTTATTTATTTTTGCTATTCAGTTAGATCATTTTCCCCTTTATTTCCGGAACATTTACCTTATTGTTTGAAACCATACTTTCTACTCTCTAAATAAAAATATTTATTGAAGAAAGTTGAAGATGAATAAAAAAGTGGCCCTGTATAAATAAAAGAATGACAGTTGATGATGCAAGAATTGTAGAAAGTATGGTAGAGAAAGGGATATATGGCGTCCTTTTATTGGAAATGCCGTTGGGAATGTCGAATCTTGGAGGATCATGAAGACCAAGAAGTTAAACATGTTCCAAGAAACGGTCATCATTATCGAGCTACTCTGGTTTGCTATGAAAAACAAAAGCCTTGCCCTCCTATCCTATTTGATAGCTCTTTTGAAGAGTTTCTTTCTGCACTCATTGCGGACTACATTTACGAGAAATGTCCTAGAAGTAATACTAGTTGTATTTTTCGTCCCACTAGAGGTCCTCACGGTCGGCTACGGTTGATGCGCAGGAATTTCTGGTAAATTTTCTATCATCGTCGGTTGAATCCGAACCGTTAAAGGAAGCAGGTGTTTACAGAACCGCAGCTGTGTTTTGTTTGCTCGTCTGCTTGGTGAAATGCAGCCTTCTACGTTTTGAGCAATCTTATGTAATCAAAGTAAGCAAACGCAGACTGATTGCTAAAGGTTAAAGAGTTTGGAGAGTTCGCCCCAGATCGCTACTTCGCGTCCATCAAGAAAACGCTTCCTGACATATCTCCTTATATGGGTTCCTGCATATAACAGAAATTATATAGCAAAATCGTCAATTTGCTCGGGATAGAGCTGCAACCTTGCGCACGGCCTTGACTACAGGAAGAGGTTTCCTCCAATTTCTTCACGCACAGTGAAAGCAAAGAAAAATTTACCCATAGGCCTCCACGTTGGCCAAATGCGGATTGGAGACTGTTAGTTGGAGTTAAAAATTTCTGACAATTGTTTATCACAACACAAACATCCATGACACTTGCGGTTTTCTAACCCATGATCTGATAATCGTGAGAGCCACCGAATGTGGCTTTTAATATAAGTAGTACCCGCTTAATACGATCGCGATTAAGACGATTTTCCGCACAACATGCACTTTTTGTTGATCCCTTAACTTTAGATAACTTTAAACACAATTTATCCGGTTTATTATGATCGTTTCCCCGCATATTTACGCTTCTTCGCGCTGCTGTTTGTACTTGTTTGTGTACATGCTTATCCAATACTGCACGGCTCCACGTTCCCATCTTTAATGTGCCATCTTCAGTTCTTAGTTTTAATTCATTAGAACCATCGTTTCTCGTCAAAAGTGTTCAAAATTAAATGTAAAGCTCTTATTTTAATAGCTCAAATAGGATATTACATACATACGTTTAAAGTATAATTACAATTTTAAATTATGTATAACAGTGATTCTATGAAATAGTTATAATAAAAAAATGAAAGATAATGTGTTTGGCATATTTTAGATCTTTCCGCCTAAGACGTTCTCCTGCTTAATACGTTATTTAAATACAGTCCCTATAGAATCGTATTAAGCGGGTTCTTCTGTATATCGGCTTATTTATTAATACATGACATGTATATGAAAGTACATTTCAAGTCTGTGTTTGAGTGTATATCTCTGAAACTAATGCACGCTATCGGTCTCATTAAAGGCTATACAGTTTACGTAAGCCGTCCAATTTTCATGCAAATAGCCGCGACAGATATTTGCACAAATTTCAAACTCAAATTAAAAAACTATTAATATTTACATATCAATGATTGTAAAAATTACATATGATATCTAGTTCATTATTTTACTGAAAAATGTAGAAACATATTTTTTGAAAAGATATTATTCCAAGACTGATGCTGTTATTGTGAAATTAAGAAAGCTAAGAAAATCAAGTTTAAAGTTGAAAATTTCCTGAGGTAAATAAAATTAATAATATCTTAATTTCTAATTAACAATTGGCTATAAAAATTTAGGAATGGTTTCTTGAAAACCTGAAGATGTTAAAGACGAAAGAAAAAAAAATTTCAATAATTTTGTCAAAATTTGGATTTTTCGAGGGGGATGCTATCCTTAAATTTCTATTTGATATAGTTTACAATCATTATTGAGCTACTATCATAAGAGGATACTAGGTTTTGTGTTCAGTATTTTGTATGCCTTCTTCACTGAATCAAGTCGCCAGTCAAAACTAGCAAAAGCAATGAAATATCAAATTCACAATACATAATTTTTTAATGCCCCCGAAATGTACATCTGAAACATTAAAAATTAGGTATTGTGGATTTGTGGTTTCATTGCTTTTGTTGGTTGATAGTTGTGTCCACAGTTTCTTAGCTCATTTTCACCTATGCCAGTTCTCTGTTAATTCCGAAGTCCCGTCATTGACGATGCAATCTTCCTTTTATATCTCAATAGAAAACTCAAGGCATTGCCAACTCACTAGTGGATCTTCAAAAAGTATTTCTGAAAGTATGATCACAGCTTCCGAAAGTTCAAATGATTTGACATAAATTCATAGAGAACGGTCCTTGAAATTGCAAGGAGGGAGACGACATTTTTAACATCTGTTCTCATGAATTTTCGAGCCGAGCATCAAAGCATAATCAACATTGACTAGAGACGGCTGCAAACTTTGCAGTTATTTTTGCACATTCTCATGATCTTCATTAAATTTTCTTACCTATTTCCCATCGTTCATGGCTATAAGCTTCATGTATCTGGTGGTGATGAATATAAGCCGGTTTCACGTTTCTTGTATTTCACAGTAGAAGGGTTCTTCGTCGCTTTATACATTTTAAATGCACAGAATAATGCGTAAATAGGATTTGCTATTTGCCTTGCAGCTTGCTAAAATACGAGGGAAGCAAAGCTGAAGTGGAGAGAGATTCGAAAATGGTACTTTCTTTCCGAACACACTTCGTATACGTGCTTGATTCAAAATTATTTTACCATATCATAAAGGAACTATTTATGAAACTAGCTCTTCTCCGGAGGGTATATTTTGTTTTGTTTTTTTAGAGTAAACTTCTGAAATCGGGTCCATCATTTTCATCTGCCCAGTTCTCTTGTATTTATTGCTATTCATTTCTATTTAAGTATCTTTAACGTTTTATGGTCTAGCAAAGTATTTCTGGAAAATTTTTGAATTTTCTCTTCATTTTTCTATTTTTTCGGAAACCCATATCTTTTCTAGCATTTGCATTTAAAAACCCGATCTCAAGCGAAGGGAAAATTTTCACCACCTGAAGGTCGCTTTTCCGGTGAACGGTTACAGAGAGTGACGTTTCGCACGCGGCCGGTGATCGAACCGATGAACGTCTCTGGAAGTTTTCAGCACATGATATCCCATAATTCTTTCTGCCATAACCTTCTTCTCTCCGAATCTTCATTTCGAAATTTTGCCATTCCTCTCACACCCCGTCTCTGTTTTTATGTGTTGTGCAGCCATCACCTCATCTGGCCCGTCTCACCTTTTCTTAAAACATACCTACTTGTTTGGCAAGCACTCCCTCTATTTCACTACCTTCAATTTTTTTTTGGAATTTTTTTCCTCTTTCTTTCTTGGCTCCTTTCTTTCCCGTCTTCCTTTTTGAAAATCTTTCTACTCACGATGCATGGTTGATCTGTCGCTGTCACTTACATTATGCAAAACGTGGCTCCTTTAATCTCTAACTGGCCGGATTTCACCCGTCAGAAAAACATGAATTATGGAGCAAAAAAAAAGCTCGATAGGAAAAAAAAATAAGAGGGAAAGGAAAATGCTTTTTCAATGAGAAGAAATCGTTTCATTTTATTCTGTTCGACCTGACATCGGACATAGTTTACTTACTCTGATTACTTCCTTATAACAACAAATCCTTCTATCAGCTTGTCGTCTTATTCACAGTTTCCGTTTTCACTGTAGTACAACTTTCAACAGCACGCACAAATCATAGTGAAACATTAATTTTTATTTAATTTGAGGTCAGTATCTTTCCAAAATCAAAACGGTAAAAATTCATATTAATTTGTTTAAGAAATTTAAAGCAGAATATCAGCTCAAATATTTCATAAAAATGTAGCTACTTTAATTTTCAAATTTCATTGTTATTCCAAGTAAGTACATCTCTTTTAGGTTTTTCTTTACCATCGAACCATTAAAATTTTGCTGCCTTCACTACAATTTTTGTTTAAATATACAAGGTTATTCTTATGTCCGTAAAACGTTTAAGAAATTCACCACATACAAACTAACTGAAGGATAATGGTAAATTTTACAATCTCTCTCCCGAGTTCTTTAGCTCTTTACCGCAATAAAATGCAAAGATACCTTGAGAAAATTTTCTACGATTTTTAAACAGGTTCTACATATTAAGAAGATGACGCGTTAATGTAGCGGTTACCCTGGTTCCCTGATTTAACCCCATGTGACTTTTTTCTTGTGGGAATTCGTGGAGATCCGGTCTTTGTGCTCCCACTTCTTCTTAATCACCGTGGTTTTGACACCGTAGAGGAAATGGATTATCGGATAGATGTCCACTTTCAGCAATTGTGAAGTATGTTGGAAAAAAAAAACTTGGAAAGATAGTGGTTCTTTCGGCGTAAGAATTAGGACCATCCTTCGCGTAATTTTATCTCTGGTGAACTTCTAAATGTTACGCGGACTTATGAATAACTCTTTATTTTCAACCATTAGAAAACATTCATACAGTCTTATTAGTTCCTGTTTAAAAAGCTCATTTGGTGAGAGAAAGAAACAAAACCGGATTACCACTTCTCAACAATGACTTTTAATGGCCACTTGCGGTTTTTTACAACAGAAAATTACTTATGATGGAAAATCCAGATGCAGTAATTTATTTAATTAACAACGGCCTGCTCCGTGTAATAAGATGTACGAGCAGATTTGCCATGCTCTCCTCTCGTATTTTGCCATATGTTCGCAGCACAAACGAAATCTTAACACAGTCATTTGTACTAATGGCTGCTACAGGGTAATCAACTCTAAAGAGGACCCAAATACGAACCAAACAATCTACATACCTTGACCAGGCGTTTCTGGAAGTGATCTCCGTTTTCTTCCAGACAAATTTCAACACGACGGTTCATGTTCCTGAACGTATCGGTAAGGATATTTCAATTGGATGCGTTCTTTCAACTCTTCCACAGTGCGAGAGGTTGGGACAAAATTTGGTGCAGTCAGATCCGGATGCCAGAGTCCTCTTCAAATTATCCTGTTGTCTAAGAAGGACTCAATTTCTGCCAAGCTCCTTGCCGATGTGTGCCATGTTGCTCCATATTGCTGGAAGTACCTTCCATAAACTCACAATTTGTACAGATGCACATGTCCAGATGCACATTCACAAACTGTGTCCATGATGGTGTCAAAGAAACTGAGGCCTATGATTCGCATCAGGGGTGTTTCGGCATTTTGAAACTCTATATACTGAGGATCAGATTGTAAATTTTTCTTTCAGGTTACTTCGTCCTATCGAGAGCTATTAGACACTATTCGGGGGCCTCTTTCGAGTGAATAATCCTGTATAAAGAATGGATATCATGCTTTAAGCTTTGATTCAGTGTGAATGGATAAAAGAGGAGGTCGGATGAATTATGATTTTGTAGGCCAAAAGGGCAACGCTCGATTATGATTGCCGCGTGATCTGGATCCTGTCGTTTATCAACAGGGTTTTAATTCATGAGTTGTCTATCTAGACAAATGCCTCCATGAAGTGGCGATTATTTTAAAAAGAAAAAATAACAATATGTATACATGAAACATTTTCAGTATTTCGGTAAAAACGAAGTATTAAAAAACGCGAATATAATAGCATCTTACTTCTTGATTCCACCTTACGGCAAAAGTAAAGGTAATCCATTTGAAATTGTACAGACGCATCTGCTAACTAATCTTTGCTAAATCAAAGGAAAACAAAGCTTTTAATTACTGTTAAAGTCTGATTTTGTAAAGGACGAGAAAATATATGAAAGAATAAAAAATAATAAAAATCTCCAATTTTTTATAATTAAAGGTAAATTAATAAATAAAAGAAATGAGCCAAAATACCAGAAATTCTAGAGTTAGTTAGTTATTTTTTAAATAATAGTGAAGATAATATAGTGAAGATAATATATGGAGAGCAAGTTGTGAATAACGCCACTTGTGGAGACATACTGTAGAAGTGTGCAAATTATTATGCTCAAGTCAAGTTTTTTTGTTTTTTTTTCAATTTCGAAATTTTTATATTTTTCTGACGACAAATTGAGGTTTTCGATTAGTAAGTTCTTGTCTTTTTTTTCCTCAAAGGTGCTGGCCTTGCTCGTTAAGGTCCGCATCAGCTGTTTTCCTTTGTCAATTAATGTATAATTCATTAATTCATTTTGTGTGTTTGAAACTCAAGCAAAAGACAATCATCTACGAGAATGACCTCATTTCAGAACTCAAACGAAGATTGCATAGAAAAGAAGATATTAAGAGAAATTGAGAAATTTTCATGGCGTAGCAAAATTCATATAAACCACGTCCAAAAAATTATAAGAACTATTGAATCTATTTAGGATATAATACTAAATACAGGATTATTCAAAAAGTATGCTGCAAAAGTAAACCTGATTTATTATTTATTGAACTGACATACAAAAACCATTTTGATATGAAAAAATAGAAGATCTTCTTAAGTTTCATACGGATATTACAAGTGTTGGATAAGTGATATGGAAGATGTCTAAATAGTAGCCAATTTCTTCCCAGACGCACTAGGGATTCGTTTTTTCAAATCGTCCAGTTATTGTGATAATGGGTGAATATCGTTGATGTATCCCCACATAAAAGATCACAGGATGTTAAATCAATGACTGCGGAGGCCAGAGCAGAAATGCCAAATCATGATTATTAGCACGGCCGATCCAGCGTCCTGGTAGAGTGTCATTCAAGTGTCGCACGTGGAATTTATAAAGTTCTTCTATCACTTTATATCAAATGGTTTTTGTATGTCAGTTCAATAAAAAATGAAATGAAATGAAAATGATCGAATTCCAACGAATAGTTTCCGAGTTACGCATTCAAAATCGTAACACGTGCTGGTTGGTACTCGCATGTGAGCACGAGTAACTCTGAAACTACTGGTTGGAATTCGATCAAATTTTAACGATACATACAGTTTTATGTAGCCTGTTGTTTTACTAAAATTCATCATTCTAGATGTTACAGAACTTGAGTTATTAACTTGTTGGCGGCATTTTTATTTCTGTTCATATCTCAGTTATCGTTCAAATTCGGACCCACGTTCATATGAACTTTTTTGCTTAAAATCACCCATACTACCTCCCCTCCAAGTTTGTACAGACCGTTCAGATACATCCTGTATAATAATATTTTCGGACCAACTGATGCAAACTCATGGCGGAGATGTCATTTTATTGATCGGAATAGGCATCACATGGAATAATGTGAAATACTATTTGATTAACCAATATACTAGCATATAACGTCCCACACTTAAAATTTTGACCAAACTTTGACCGCCATTTTAGCCATGTTCTATAATAGGACTTATGTGCCTTTTATAACTCTTACTTAATTTTTCATGCTGGATCCGCATCTGAAATCAAAATTTAAAAAATCAAAAAAAATTTGGCAACAGGACGACCGATTTGAAAATTCAGTAAATCAGCTTTGACACCTCTGTAATGCTGACCTGAAGAGATTAGTATTTAAATACTTTTTACTAGAGCATCTTAAGGAATTCAAGAATTCTTAAGTGAATTAATTGAATTATTTATTCATTACCAGTAACTGCACGAGATGGAGATTTACGATCTTTTTTATTCTCATATATTTTATTCTTATGTATAAAGTTTAATGGAATAGAATAGCAAGCAATTTTCTGTTTCCAACCTAACTTATTATTGAGGATATTCATCAGCTTGCTGTTGGTTTAGAAAGAAGGAATTGCCGATCTGCGAGCCAGGTGTGTCTCATTCAGTGGGCTTCCAGGTGACTTCTTATGTTAGGTGAGGTTAGGTTAGAATTCATTTTAATTTAATTTTTAAATGTGGTGTTCGATTCGAAATAATACTTCATTCATCAGTAATCTTAATACTAAGGTGCAATTTTTTTTTTTTGGCTCCTCCGTATAATTAAGGAGGCAACGCGAATAAATAAAAGATTGTAAGATACACGAAAACAAAAAGGGAGTGAAATGAACCAAACTGACGAGGTAAATGTCTCTGATAAAGGCCCGCTAATACAAAAGATGCATATTTCGCTTTCGGTATTTTCTCTCTCTCTCTCTCTCTTTTTTTGGTTTTTCCTGGCTCGATTTTCCGATTGTGTATCAGACTAATTAATCTCGAGCATAAGGACTTCGATCATGCGATACGTTAAGTGATCCTAGCTTCAGCCACACCGAACTCCTTAATGGCTCCCCGCAGTCTCCATGTTCATTACCCCCCCCCCCCCTCCCCCTTTGATTCTCTTTTTTTTTCATCCTCCCAAACTCCTCCTCCTTGCAATCATCAATAACGGAACAACGATTTCCCTCCTTTTTTCACCGTTCTATGCCCCCGCCTTCTCTGAACCCCCATCCTCTATTTTTTTTTAACTTTTTTTATTTTAATCTTAGTTTGAATGCCAGATATTTCATTTGTTCCTTTTGAATGTCAAGAGCCCCACCCATGAAAACCAAACACTGTAAACGTTTTATTTATTGCTTTGATTCTTTTTATCCGTTTCCCCCCCTTTTTTTTTGTTTCGAATTACAAAAATCAATTTGTGGTTAAAATTCTTCCGGGTTTGCGTCTTCGCGAAGTGAACATAATTTATTCATTTATTTAATAAAGCATCTTAAAATTTTAATTTGACCTCAATAAGCTGCTACTAAGACTGAAAGACACTTTTCTACGTGTTTGGTGAAAAGTTTTTGTTGAAATATTTTTTCCATCATTTCTGTTTATATTTTAATTCGAATGTAAATTGAAATTAGCGACTTCCAATGAGGATAAGTCAAAAAATAAGTTTCTCTATTTTTTTGCCGGTGAATAGGTAAAAATAGGTCAAGATAAAGAACATTTTTTTTATTTCGGCGCCATATCTTTATTTTTCGACATACTCACAAAGTTAGTCAAACATTTGTCATAGCGAAAAATGAAGATTTCCACTCCATTCGTCGTCAATGGAAAATCGTCTGCTCGTAGATGTCGTCAATGGAAAATCGTCTCCATTTTGCTAAACAGACGATAGTCCGAAGGTGCCTAGTACCGAATGTTCGGTGGATGGCATTGCCAATGCCAGAGTATTGGACGCGGTCTATTTTATTTTAGTACGGGCAACATGACGCCTAGCATTTATGTGCAACAATTCCAATCACCGTATTTGGCAATATGAAGATCCATCTACGGGACAGATCTTTTTCGGGGATAACTTCACTTTACGATATAACCAATGCTTGAATAACTTTGGTATTTATGTTGATCGAAAATAACGGCATTGTGCTGAAATAAAAAAAAAGTGTTTTTTTTTTATCTTGAGCTATCTTTACCTGTTCATCTGCAAATTAAAAAAAAAAAAAAAACTCCGACGGATGCTATTTTTTTATACAAATCTATTTATTTCATTGCTTATTAGAAGATTTACGTAAATAAAGAATGCTTATTTTAATTATAATTATGCCAAATGTTTTTTATCTTTCATAGTATTTCGGAATGATATGGACTGAGGCTTTGCAATGCCAAATATTAAGATAAAGGAATGACTTGTTTTGTTTTTGTTCCTCTCTTTTTCAAAGTATATTTTGAAAAATACAGGAATAAACGATGAAACTAGATAGTTTGTTATCTATGTAAAGCCATTATTTGTTATTCTTTTGTATTTATTTGCTCAGAAACCCATAATCGTAGCATAGTCACATGATTGAAATCACCGAAAGCAAAAAAAATAAGATGCGTGCACACAAACCGCGACGGACGCAACGGACGGGACGGCCGCTACGCGTCCAAAAAATTTGCGCCTCTATTCACATTGTAAGTAGCACACAGAGCTGCGGACGCTACGGACGCGACGTTCTGGACGTTTTGGACGTTTGGACGCGTCGAGGAGGGTTTTGTTTGCGCAAATATTTTCTGGACGTCCAAAACGTCCGTCGTGGACGGGCATTCGTAGTAGAAAAGCAATGGTGATATGCTCATCGCCTGCAGCTTCGGTGATTTCAATCGTGTGAATAATCTACGATTCTGGCGTTTCTAAAGCAAATGAATACATGTTTTTTGGAAAAAAATAATTATATAGTTAAATAAACACAAATGCATAATTCATTAAAAGAAGTATATACAAAAGAATAAAAAAATAGTGGTTTTACATAGGCAGCAAACCAACGAGATTGGAAAATATACTATGAAAAAGACAGGAACAAAAATCAAAACAATTAATATTTGGTATTATAAAACTCTTGTCCATATCGTTCCGAAAAACTATGAATAAAAACATATTGCATAATTATAACGTAGTTATATCGTAATATTTATAAAGAATTACAATAATTACAATATAAATATTAATTATATTAACTCATTATAATTGTAATAAACATTATTTCTTGTAAACTTAAATTTATCTTCTCTTTACGTAAATCTTCAAATAAGCAATGAAACAAACGGAGTTTAAACAAATCGGAGCGAACATAGCATCCGTCGCATCGGTTCGGTATATGGCCGTAGTTTTAGCTGCAGGCGATAAACACATCACCATTGCAGCAATGCGTCTACTGCGCATGCCCATCCACGACGGACGTTTTGGACGTCCAGAAAATATTTGCGCAAATAAAACGTCCAGAACGTCGCGTCCGTAGCGTCCGCAGCTCTGTGTGGCCTCTTACATAGAGAATAGAGGCGCATATTTTTTTGGACGCGTAGCGTCCGTCCCATCCGTCGCGTCCTGTGTGGCCGTAGCTTTAAAGTTGTCTACAAAAACACCTTTGTTTTACTATTGTGCAAGTACTTTTATTACCAGTTCTTGTCTGGCTACTTGCTTGAATACCTAAAGGATGAGTTTTCCTGAAATTTTTTATCTGTTCATATCAAATTGAGCCTTTATACATGAATATTAGTTTTTCGCAGCGACTGAAATCTATTTATTGTGAATAATTTGCGGCAGCATTTGTTCCCGAGCTATGTTTTAGGCCATGGGAAAAATGTGCCATAGGTTCCCCTCACTAAACGACGAGAAGTATCTTCTCAACTATAAATTCTTTTTACTTGATTCATTTAAATGGGATGGTAATAAGCTTTAATTAATCCTTTGGATGTAGATTCTTCATATAGTTAACATATGCTTGCAACAGAAGCCATTACTCGCTTTCTTATCATTCGATCAAAAACATCTTTCACGCTTTGTCAGCTTTAACGCTTTCCCTAGATTTGGAATCTGGCTTTAGTCCATTGCTCTCAAATGATGCAATTAAAGAGAACAAGTTCATATGGTCCCTGCTGGATATCTCAAAGATTACGAGATGGTTCTAAATAATATTGTAGCTGTGTAACATTATATCATCGTTAACCTTAAGTACGGAACTAAACTTAATACCAATTTGTGGGAAATGTGCAAAAGGTTTTTTTTCACGATTCTAATTTTTTCCCTATCCCGGTAGCCCCTAAACTTTTGAAATCCTACCTCTTAAGACAAAAAATCTTCTAACTCCTACCTTGAAATTACCCTTGAAATGACCCTCTAACTCCTACCCTCGTATTCCAATCAAAATCAAATTAAATAGTGAAGAAGGACATGCTACATTCCGAATTTCAACCTCCTACGTCAAAAAATGTAGAAAAGATGAAGGGGACGGGTAGACAGACGAACATGGTAAAAGCAATAAGTAGCTACATTCGTCCGCTGCTAATAAAGATTTGTTAAGCAAGATCTACAAAGATCAATTATACAGTATTATAAAAAAGAATTTAATAAATATTCTTCTTAAATGAAAATGAAGTTGGCTAGTTTCCTATGAAGTTGTTATGTGGAGTTTTCTGTCCTCCGGTGTAAACTGGGATCGGTTGAACCATTTGCAAGAGGTAAAACAGTTAAATTCCATAATGGTCTTCCCTTGCAGTAAACCTTCTAGATAAGGAATGAAAAATATTTTCGTGATCTTCTTTATCTGTACTTTCGGTTTCACTTGGGTTTTGTTTTCCTGGGCAAACGGTGGCATGAGGTGAACCCACTCGAACCAAAATTATTATATGGCGGTGTTTAGTAGAGCGCGAAAGGTCGGTTTATTTAGGGAGGGAGAGGGGAAAGTTTTCAAGGCAACTTTACGTTCTTCGGTTTGGTTCCGGAACCTAAACTTTTTAATTCCACAGCTTCTTTCACGAGAATTGTTTTCATCCCGTCTTGTTTGAACATCTTTAAGACCCCGCGACTCCTGTTCAATCACGCTCTCGGCATGATTCATTGTCTAGGGAAAGGATTACCGGCAGCATAGTTAGCATCGTTCCCTATACCTATCTCCTTCCATTTCGTCTCCTCTTCATGAAGTCACTAACCGCAAAGAGCATTAATGTGGTTGTCTAAGAGTTCATTATTAAAGCTAGGAGCGAAAGGGGCAAACATCGTAACAGTTCTTGCCCGGACCCAGCTTTAAGCCATTGTCACGATGCTAAATAAGCGGAATGACGATAGGCCGTGCACGTAAGTTTAATGGGGAAACGGTCTCAGCAGCCTCGGC
Organism: Rhysida immarginata; assembly: GCA_023313115.1. NCBI lineage: Eukaryota > Metazoa > Arthropoda > Chilopoda > Scolopendromorpha > Scolopendridae > Rhysida > Rhysida immarginata. The sequence goes on along the minus strand of JAHWFO010015425.1, from coordinate 3,974,458 downwards.
CTTGCCTGGGAATTGGGAGGGGGGGATCTCGTACCACGCAGCCCTTGCGGAAATGAAGTATAAACACAACCGAAACCCCCTATCGATTGTCACACGACCCTAAGAACGAAGAAGACACCAAGACGGTTTTAAAAGCTTCCCAAATTTTAGTCGGTCACCTTGAAGAAAACAGTGGAAGCAGAAAAAATATCTGAAATTAAAATTGATCCGCAACTTACAGAAAAAAAACATTCAACGTGAAATTCGTAACAAACAACAATAATTATTAAAAGTTTTTAGGAAACCCTTCATGGAATAAGAAGGGATGCCATTTTTAGTGGAGACCGTAGATCTGGTATAACGTTTTATTATATATCTTCATATAAGACAAACAAAAATAAATTCACTAAATATCGTAGTTTAAACATAATTTTTAAATAAACTAAAAAGAAGTGTTTTCCTTATCATGTCCTAAAAACGTAAACAAATCTCAGATTGCATTCTACAATTCCAAACTCTTTACGAAATATAAAACATTTATAGATTTAATTTTTGTTTACGAAACGAGAGTTCGTCGTTTATGTATGAGCATCAAGCGAAGGTTATCGGCAAATCCTCTCTTACCTTATTCAGGTCTTGTTTGAAGGCATTGCTGAGTTAAATGCTCCAAAATCCCGCAGGATTTTTATGATCCGTGATATTTTATGGTTGTTTCCTGTTAGCAAAGAGAAAGAGAGAAAGCTATAAAAATTTCATGTGCATTATGAGGATGTAGTAAACTTTATCCAGAAAGAAACTCAAATGCCAAGAAAATTAGATTTTTTTCCTGTTGTTGTTGTTATTATGATGGCCCCCTCCTTCTTTATTCCTTTTACTTTATTCATTTTACTCCATGTGGAGAGAATGATATTGAGGAAAGGTGAGATATATCACCTTTGAAATATTAGCATTTCAAAAATAAATTTGTTCAGCTGAAGCTTGGTTTTTTTAATTGCCTACATAATTGAATTTTTAAAAGGTCAATTTCGTATTAAAATTTATCTTAATTACTGCATTTATCGTGAATAGAAATTTAGGACATGCACTCAAGCGGCTAGAGAGCCCAGCTTCTTTCCAATAACATGAAAACACGGTTTGAAAAGGCTTAATTAACAAGAGTACGCTACAGATATCAGAAATTTGACGGAAATATAACAGTGCACGTCTTCAGTAATATTCACAGTCGTACAATTTAAATTAAAAATTTTAAAGTGATGCCTGAATGTTTTCCTTGTGTTGTAGAGCTACTAGCCTTGTCATTTATGACAACTCGCTGACACTCATCGAAAGTAATATATTCCTCTTTAGCTAAAGCGAAGCGCTGAAAACATAAATTATTTTGAATAAGAGAAGTTTCCATTTTATAGAATGAGTAAAACTCATCATTTGAACTTCAAAATTGATTAGACCTGATTTTTTTTTCAGTTAAGTTAGCTCTAATAGGCATGAGTAATATTGCCATTAGCAAGCAAACAATTAGTGTTTCTTATTTATATGGTTAAATTTCATATATTTAAATCTGTTTGGGACACTTGAGAGGCTATTAATTTAAAGCAAACATTAAATCTGAATTAATCTGAATTAAAATTAATATCAGCTTATTCTTTGTGATACTCAAAAAATGTCCATTGCAAATAGGCAATATCATTGTTTATGTAGTAAAATCAAAAATGGTAGAAGGGCTCTGGTGATCATTTGAAGAATTAATTCGGGCAATATCGGAATTTCTGCGAATGTATTATTCATGTTGTAAACCTATTGTTTAATCTGATATTTTGTTCTACACTCATGCTCTAGAGTTAAGGGTTTTACAAGATTGGGCTGTTTGGGTCCGCGAAATGTCGTCAAGCATTGCAGAGAGATAAGTAGCTTTATTAACATAACGTATGCAGAAAATAAAAAGGTAATTCAACATATGGCGAAATTCCTCGTTTTGTTAGCCATGACATCCCATGATGTCGTTTCTCATCTGTTTGGTTCCTGAAGGAATTTCTACCGATAAATTATGGCCTCTCGTTCATTTCATTTGGATGATGTGACAAGAGGAAGAATTCTTAGACGTCTTGAGACAGACCAGTTCCAAGCGGAAGTATCTCATGTTTCAAGTAGCTTTATCTGTAGACTGTGGAGGACATTTCAACAACAAAGAAAAGTAACATCGTTCCAATAGTGGTCGTCCATGACCGATTTCTTGCCCTAAATGCCAGACGCCATAGGCAATCCACTGAAGGAGCTCTTATAATACACTGTCTACAGGCAACTTCGTGAGCGAGCTTTATGCTCGGAGACCCATGCGTTGAATCCAGTAAAGGGACTTCAAATGATAATTGAGCTTCTTGTAGCGTAGCTAACCAGCTGAAGATTTTAATACCAGTTAAAGAGCAATGGTTATCGAGTGTCAATATATGATGAGCCGAAACAATGAAATCTACAATACCAATTGCAGCTCTTGCGTAAATTATACATAAAGTACCAAAATGCCACTTTTTTCCTGATTGTTGACTCCTAGCTCATCGAACAGCGCGTCGGACTTGGTGCAAAGAACATTGAACCTGGAGAGAAGCACAGTAGGGCTGTGTCATGTTTTCCGCTGAATGACGAACATTGAACCCATTGAAATTCATTAACGCTTGAAATAATTCTATAAGGAGCAGGCAGCTGATAGTACTCTATGTATGAAAAGTTCTTTGTTTTGTCCTTTTGATGAAGTTGAATGAGGCCTTGAAATACTTAGCGGGAAAGAAAACACAGAATTCCGACCGGTTTAGCCTTTTATTTCTAGATTTCTCAAGGATACAAATGAAAAGGCAGGCGAGACTGGCTTTTATTCATGAATTTGTCTTGCCTGCCTTTATATTTGTATCCCTGACAAAGCCAGGAATAAAAGGCGAAACCGGTCGGATTTCTGTGTGTTTTCTTTAAGTTATGTATTGATAGTTCTATAACAATTGCCCCGAGACCAAATAAAATTGAAAAAAAAGTCCGTCTGTGCGTATGTGATCAATTTTGCCGTGCGCTAACTCCTCCAAAACAACAAATAGCATAAGCGAATGAAATTGATATACACTTTGAGGATTACTTAAACTGTTTCTCACGTAGTTTATGACAATTGGTTAAGCCTTTTTAGAGATATTAATTTATTTCTAAAAATAAAGAAATGGCTGTAGCTTTCATATCAGCGAACCAAAATCAACAAATTCGACATATACGAACATCTCTAAATGAGACAAATAATTGTAAATGAATTGTTTGGGTCTGATGAGCCATTTGTAAGTTATAGTTTTTTTTCTTTTTCATGACAAGGTGGAAGGCTAATGCCATTCCAGTCAATGTAGCATTCAATTTATTTTGCATTTTAACTTGAAATTTCAAGCATATCACTTTAAAACTTTGTACAAAAACTCGTAAATTTTTTCAGATATGATAATAGAGAAATTTAGTGGCTTAAATTCAGCTCTAAATAAAAACAATAATTTTTATTTTGAACATAAAGAACGGTGACTAGTTGATTAAGTTACTCGCAAATGACACTACTGAAAAGAAGAATTTTTATAAGATAGCTGGTTTCGTTTTTTCTTTCCTAATACTATTAATGTATGAATCAGTAAGGTTATTTGTGTTCAAAAATAAAACAACTGCTATATTTTCCTCAACACTACATCACTGAATTGATATTGCAATCTAATTGAATTATTGGGAGGCAACTGTCCTAGGGGCAGTTGTTCAGGAGGTAATTGTCCGGTTACAGTACTGATACTACTCTGTTGAATTAAGTTAGGTTGACGGTGATCTATTACATGGTTTAAAGGGTAGTGAATGGTAAAATTTCTTTGGAGATCTGGCCTCAGCCATTTTACAGCCTTAACCTTGTTAGATTTCCGTCGATAAGCGATAGAATGAGGAACGCATTGACCAACATGGCGTCATCGAGGAAAGTGGCTCAGTCAGACGGACAGTGATTTGTCCCTGACAGAAATATAGATTTAGCCCAGAAGGAGGTCAAAAGAGATTCTGTGGGGAATTAATGGAAAGATCTAAACGATACCAAACAAAAGTAGTAGAACGAGAAAATTTCCCTTTGTATAAAAGATCTATAGTTTCATTAATCTTTGTACAATCTTACGATTGATAATACATGTTTTTCAAGTTTTAATATAACATATGAATAAACCAAAATTAATACGATACGGTATATCATTGCAGTAGATGTATAGGCTTGCTAAAATTTCACGTCTATTTTACTGTAATGTTATGTTTTTAACATTCTTTCAATTAGGGCACTTTGTCGTGAAATTAGCGTTTTAATAATTTCTTATTTGAAAGACGTGCACGTGAAAATTTGGCAAGTTGAAAAATGATTATACAAGTTGAAAAAAAGGGTTGCTTTTGGCTTACCATGTAATTTTGCATTTTTAACATATATTAAATTTTATTTTTTAAACAAGCCGATAGCATTTTCTACAAAGCTTCATAATTTATTTGCATGATCTTCTTGATTAATAAATAAGTTTTTCCATCGCATAGTTTATTTACTGTTCTCGGTTGTATCCTTGATGATTCTTTTTTCATCGTTGTAAATATTCAGAAGAAGACTGAAGTTGAATCTTATCTTTAATCTTTAATTTTTAAATTTTTTAATACGAAATAACGTGGGACGACTCTTTTCACCGACCGATTCCCCTTAAGATGGAAGGTCTTCTTTATAAATGAACATGTTCGTGGATCTGTCTTCTTCGCATTGGAAACGGACAGATATAGAAGATTAACGAAGCTCCTTCGTTCCCGTCGCTCTATGGAAACCGCTTTCGTAATTATTGCCCATGAGTTTACCACGAAACTGACATGACGTCACAGGGCTCGTGAATCTTGTACAATATCGAAGTGTTTCTGTTCGCTGCGCGTGTGTATTTGCAGAGCCTTAGGGATTTGTCGCCGTGATATCAATGTTCCAGAGCCTGCCCCCTCGAGAAGTTCGGGAACAAGCATTCGTTCGACGATGAAAAATTCAGCTGGGGCTAAAAATGCTTTTAACTCTTTGCACACATTCGCATGATATAGAGATTAACATCTTTGGAATTTATACCCTTCATCTAGCGACAGGAATATTAATGAGATCATCTGACGAGTTCAAAACCTGCCTCCCGCAAATTTCCTGTTCGTTAAAAGACTGTTCATTTTAAAGTAGTAAATGTACGCATCCCATTAAATTTTATGATGAAAATATTTTTGTCGAAAAACCATAGGGATGACAAGCTCGTTTGTAGTGTTTTTTTATCATTCATTTACGTCCGAATGGCATAAAAGGATTCTATTGGTATTCTGGCGGAAGTAAACAAATGATGAAGTTAGTACTTCGCTATACGTGTTTAATTGCTAATTGATTAATGATGTCATTTTCAATAGTATATCCCATTCTACACAATAGTATATCCCATAATAAACGTACAGGTTTAGCGAGAAATAAGTTTTCCCATTTCAAAGAGCTCTGGAATCCGTTCTACTGCTCCAAATGAGACAAAATTTGTACTACAGATAAATCAAATGATGCGCTTGACAATTATTAAATAAAAAATAGTTCAAAAATCCGTCAATAGAAGGCACTGTATCACTAATGGTATTTATTTGTATCTATTGAACAAATGAATCACTATTCGCGTTACAGCGCATGCCAATTCGCATTATTCTTTGGATAAGAAGGCGGCGGATTGTGCTTGAGCATTAGTTGCTTATCTGCAGATCACGTCTGCATTGTAAGGAAAAGTTCTACTGGTAAAATTGTTCTACCAGAACCAACAAAACTCAGTTGTAACTCTAAAAGAATTCAAAGTATAAAGCACATACGAAGAGGTCCAATGTCTCATGTGCCTTACGCAAGATGATACAAACATTTGAAAGAACTGGGTAAACTTGTCATTCTTCCGGGGAGAGGACGAAAGCGAATCCAGTCTGCTTGCGTCGAAGATGTGGCTATTGCATTCTTGGAATGCAGCAGTCAATCGCCACATGGTAGTCTGAGTGTGTCAGTTGTTTACTGTGCTGTGGATATGCCGTATTTACTGCACGAACCATCATGCGGTGGAATTTGCAATTTTATCCCTACAAAATCAAGTATGTGCACCAATTCCATGGAGGGGACTCCGAGATTCGTAAAACTTTTGCACTTCGGTTCCTTGCTCGTATGGTAGTTGAAGTAGCTTGGCCATGGAGCATTCTGTGGAGTGACGAAGCCCACTTTTGCCTCAGTGGCCAAATTAACGACCACAATTGTCGGGTTTGAGCAGCGAAAAACCCTCACGTTATCCAGGAACTTACCTTGCATCCTGAAAAAGTGACACTGGTTTTACGACCACTTTTATCATTAGGCCGTATTTTTTGAAGAGGAATCCGAACTTGTTCTCTTACAGGACAACGGTACCATGATATGCTGAGGAATTTTCTAATTCCACAACTTCAACAGCGTGGATGCCTTCAGGACATCATTTTCATGCAAGATGGCGCATCTCTCCACATTGGTTGTCCTATACAGCAATTGCTAAGACAGCAATTCTCAGATGCACGAGTGATCAGCCGTCATTTTCCTACAGCATAGCCTTCTCTTTCGCCGAATATCATTCCGTGCGAGTTTTGGTTATATGGATTTCCTGAAGGACACCGTCTATCAAAGAAAACCTGCACCCGTACCAAATCTGAAGGACAGCATTCGGCGCCATGTTCTGGATATTCCGGCAGACTCGTTCCATTTAGTTGTGGAAATATGAAATTCAAAATGAAGGGGAAGCAGTAAATAATAATAATTATAAACTGGAGATAATCTCCAAATATAAGTAATAATTTTTCGATTGAAAAATGGAAGGAAAAGTTCTGCGATCTGGATTCGAACCAGAAACCTCGACTATCATGGTCGACGCCTCTACCAATTGGGCTATCGTAGACACCCGGACAGCTAAGCTGTCACAAGGTATCTTAAAGACAACCAAGTTGTCACGGTTGAAGGCCCAATGGGAGGCCTTCGATCGGGAATTTCTCCTATCCAAACCATCAGTAAAGTTTGATGAACTCACAAGTAAATAATAAAAATCATAAACTGGAGATAATCTCCAAACCGAGGTAATAATTTTTCCTTCCATTTTTCAATCAAAAAATTATAACCTATGTTTGGAGATTATCTCCAGTTTATAATTATTTACTTGTGAGTTCATCAAATTTTCTGATGGTTTGGATAGGAGAAATTCTCAATCTGTGAGTCAGGTGCCCGCCTCCCATTGGGTTTTCAACCGTGACAACTTAGTTGTCTTTAAGACACCTTGTGACAGCTTGGCTGTCCGAGTGTTTGCGATAGCTCAATTGGTAAAGGCGTCGACCATGATAGTCGAGGTTCCTGGTTCGAATCCAGGTCGCAGAATTTTTCCTTCCATTTTTCAATCGAAAAATGAAGGGGAATATATTGAGCAGTTTTAGTGCTACATATTAAATATTTATATGTGTATGCATATTCAATATTTTCAAATCGCCTATCGAATGGTTTTTGTAATTTTTTAATTTAATAAACGACAAACTATCATTTGAATAATCTATAATAAAAATTTTGTCTCATTTGGAGCAGCAAAACGCACTCCAGAGCTCTCTGAAGTCAGGAAAAACTTGAAAACTCAATAATTCTCACACGAATGCAGATAAAAGGATTCTGTTTGCATAGAACCACTGAAATGAAATCGGATTTTTTCCAGGGAATTTTAATTTTTCCTGACTTTTGGATCACCCTGTATATGAATGTCACATAGTTGAATAATCGTATCTCCTAAATAATCGAGATGTTTGATACATAAAAATCTTTCATAAATAAATCTTTCGTTTGTATAAGATAGAATACGGTTTATGAATTACAAGTAACAAGTTTGCTTAACTTTATGAATTGTAATCTCTATGGACGAATACCGTGTTTGAAATTGTGAACAATCTGTTTGCTTCAATCAATGGAATTCAGTTAAATCAGAAAACTTTGTATCTTACCAAAATTCCTTATGTCTCAGTGAATCATATACTTAAAATGAATATATCTCTTTTTTTTTTTGAATCTTAACTCTGAAGCCATAAAATTGTGAAGTACGTGATGCAAACTACGCTCTAAGTTGGCCCTGATCCACTTTACTTCGAGCATATTGAAGTGGAGAAAATTTGAATATTATTACATAAAAAAGTTGTTTCAAAATTTTACGAAAATTCAGAGTGCCTAAAAATTTCAATATTAAAGCAAACAACATTATCTAGAAATCAGCATTAGCTAAGTTGAAGAGAGACGAGCTGTGCTTCTAAGACTTCGATTATTTACACACAAACTACTTTATTATTTATTTTGTTTACTTGAACAAGAATTTATCCAATTCGACAAGCCTAGAAAGGAATCAAGTATTACCAACCATTGGAAAATATACTTTTACACAACGGCCTACAGTATCCATAATAAGATTTTCACATTGCCAGCAGTGCATTTTTAATACACGTTTCCGTCATTGTTAATACAGTACATAAAGAATATGCTACTGACATACGAGCGCTGCTCAGAAGTTCGGAGAATTTAAATACATGTATTTAATAAAAGGTATTTACTTAATTTTATACATATCTCGTACCATCTCCTTCAAAGTAAACTCACTGGCAAATACAGTGACTTCATGAGTGATAACATCTTTTATCATGTGCAATTCTGTCTCAAAGAAGCTGTACGTGAACATGAAAGACTACAGAAATGCATACAATATTCGCTAAATCCAAAATAACGACTTATTTGGATTCGTACATAAGTACTATCCGAAGTTCGGAGAAACTGTTGAATTACGAGTTTGAGCTTTTAGGGAAGGTGAGCAGTGAATCTTTGTGAAGCATTATACTTCTAGAGCTAGCATAACTCGATTCCGGAGTTACAGCCATATGTATCCCCTGTTTCTTGGGGGGGGGGGGGCGAGATCCTTTACTTTTTTCTTTTTTTTTTATTTGGTCTTCGATAATCGTTTTACTTTTTTCAAATCAGAAGCGAACTCTGCATCAAAAAGAGAAAAGCATAAAGATGGAGAAGCTTCGCCTAGACTTCTTAGTCCATATCGCACTCATCGTTCCACATCCCCATATTAATCTAAGGTTTTATGACGTTAGAATTCCAAATTGTATGAAAATTGTTAGCTAGTAGTAGTCTTATTTAAAGAAATTCTCTAGGACTTTATATTTTGAGAGAAATACCTAGTATCATTCCGGAAGAATTTTTTCTGTCTATCTATCTGTCTGTATATCTGATTATCATTATTTACAAGTTCATGAAATGATTTCATGTAGTGCTTAAATAGCTTTTCGAGACAAACATTCGAATCAAATCATTTGGTGATCCTAAGCTTTTTGTTGCTCGCTACCGTTATTTTTGAGTAATTCTTAAAAAACGATAATTAAATGCAGTAATTAATTCTTAGAAGAATCATTTTAGAACGTAGTCTCATCTATTAAGCTTTTCACGAAACTCTATTTGATGTTTTTTTTGAACTCTTTTAGCTTACACGTCGAGTATTTCTCAACCGATAGCCATGATATTTGATTTACAATAAGCGTATTGGATTCTGCACGTTTGACAGAAAACTGATATGGTGTAGGGTCTCGTATTGCTGCTTTAACTGTAAAAAAAAACTAAAAAAAAAAACAGTTGAGAATGTGTGGTACTGCTTTACCATAATGTTTGTAACGCGTTTAGCTACGGCAATGAATTTAGTATTGCTTTACTTTATAACTTGTGGTTTGGTTTTTATATTTAATAATCAAGGCAGAGTAAGCACGATCGTTAAATAAATTTTTATTGTATTTCGATCACTTTTGATAGATTTTTTAAGTGATCATATCTAAGAGTAATGAATGAATTTTGAAAGGGGTGGTTGTCTTAGAACCAAGCACTGCGACCTCAGGATCTAAGAGTAAAGATAGAAAGACAACTAAGTCCCTAGATAATCATCACGTTAATCACTTCATCATATAAGACACTACTTTGCGCGGGTTGCTCAGATTACAATGCCCCATATTTTTCACCTAGAAAGCGTTTATTCAAAAACATGAATGCTCAAAACAAAATTCCTCACAATCTAAACAATTATTTTCTTTACACATAATATTTTCCCGAGAATTCATCAATTTGTAGCGTGAAGTGTTAAACGGCTTCATTCATGCCTTGGCTATATCCGCTCTTATCCTATTGCTGTAAACATGTCCTTTAATTCAGGGCTCTGCGAACTACTGACCTTCCACACATCATAGCAGCACACGAATGTTTGTGAATATTCACCTTTCAAGTTTCTTTCTATGCAACCAAGAATTCAATTAGAACTCTTTGTTTGCAACAGATGACATTTTAACAGATTACTAAAGTTGCATTATCTGTTGGAATGCCGTGTAGTTCCACATACAAAAGCGGGAAACTCCAAATTGCAGCATGCAAAATTTTATTTTTTCATCTGTATTACCAGCCGAGGAAAAAAAAATTGATTTATTTACGAGCAGTCCTCGTATTTTATAATGAAGGCATATTTTTTGAACGCATATCGCAAAAAAGCTCAAAAAATACAGTAATTTATTATAAAAGCCCCAAATAGGTACAATTTTTCTGAAGTCTTTTTAGTCTGAAGTGAGTTAATTAAAATAATTCGTTGTCGATTCGTTAGTCTATATGCTATACCATTCTTCGTGGTTAAATGTGAAATTTCACCTGCAGATAACATATTTACAATTTGTCACTTGCACTCAGGCTATGTCAGTTGACATAGCATAGTGAAATTTGTGGGTTTGTATGAATTCAGTGAAATGGCCTGATAGGTATATAGCGTAATTGAAATTACGTTATCTGCAAATATAATGGTGCATGTCAATCATCCACTGCAGAGCTAATAGATTTTTCGAAGATGATCTTCTCTGGTTTTGAATTGTGGCAGAAACTAAACCGAGAGATAATTAAACATTAACAATGTCCATCAATTATCATCTGCTCTAAAATTAAATGCGCATAACTGCAATTGTCATTTCTTTGCAGCAGGGGGTCCATTTTATAAAGGATTGCCTACATGCAAAGGGGTCCTAAGCATACCTTACTTTATATTACCTCGCTTAGTGTTTGACATTTTTTGAATTTTTGCCAAATAAGGTTTTGTAACAGGAAATCAGTGCTGATTAATTTTGTGTAATGTCAAAACGTAAAGTAGTGCGTGTGTCTTACATTAATTAATTTTTTTGTAATTAAACTCTTTTATGTTTATATATGGGGCTTTATAAAATTTTAAATTGTTTCCTAATTACCTTGCCTAATTTGGTCGTTATGGAAGATGTTGTTTGCAGTCCTGGGGGATAGAGAGAGAGAGAGAGAGAGAGAGAGAGAGAGAGAGAGAGAGACTCATCTTAGACGAGGCTTAAGACTCCACCTTGCTTAATATGAAGTGTATTATCCAATAAAGTGTAAAAAGCCCGCGAGCAAAAATGAGATTAGCGCTAAGTACTATTTAAGCACTGAAAACTGAAATGTGTAAAAATGAAAGTGGAAAGAAAACTTAAAGTTCTTTCGAGGTAAACTTTTTAATTCTTTCCAAAAAGCTTTTACGTTTGCGGAAAGCAGTACAAGGAGGGCAAGATCTACTGAGAAAGCAATACAGTCTACCATAAGAAGCTCAGCCTTTGTTCTTAAAATAACTATATACACTAGAGGAAACGCTACATGGATGAATTCAATGGCATTATTTTTTTCAAAACTTAAAGTATATTTATGTGTATGATTTTAAAACATTAAGTACAGAACCACGCTACAATATAAGGTGGTTTTGGGAGAGATGGCAACATTTTCGTTGAAAAAATTACCTAAATCACACATTAGCTGCAATGAACTGAAAATTTTTTGTGTAGATTTATAGTTTTATCCACTACATAAAAAAATTACTGGAAGAGTGAATGAAATAATTTTATTGAAAACAAAATATTTTTATTACACATGTACATTGGCATGTGTCCCATACCATGTGGGAGAGTTGCCCCAATGAACATGTTATTTTTTCCTGTTCTTTTCTTGTATTTTATTCCACCTGCTTTCGCGTCCACACTGTTACATTGCTGTCCATGCATAGTGCACGATTCATGCAATCATTTCTGGCATGTAATCCACTTTATCTAGTCAACAGTTTATGTCGTGCCATAATAGTGTTCAAGACATTCAATGCAGTTGCCACTACTTGATGAAAGACTTTGATTTTTCCCTTTCGCCTTCTGCTTTTTTGCATTTTTTGAGGTTGTCACTTGGCTGGACATTTTCCTTTTATTCCTGTTTTCCTCTGAAGTCAGAACTGTCGCCAACTGTCGCCTTGCATGAGGTCGCGGTGCATCCAGTTTTGGAAGAGGATGCACGTCATGCCAATGCCTAGATGGAGTATGTTGTTCCTGTCCTGAAGGGCCTTGAGGTTGAGCCTGGCTGGCAAGCTGTAGTCTCTGCTGAAGGTGGCTTTGAGCCTAAGCTTAAGCTTACTCCAGAAAAACCAGCAGTGTGGTGGATGAAGCAGCCTGTGATGATGAACCACATTTCATTAATGGCAGTGTGAAGTTGACTCTCCAACCACTCTCCTCTAGGAGCTGCATTTGGTTTACGTCGGTATTTGCGAGGCATGGCCACTGATCTCTATTTGCGGTTGTTATCGAGGCATGGCAGTCTGCACAATGTAAAGGATATAAAAATTTTTGGTCTTTACAAACTATAATGTTTGTACAAATCCAGCTTTCCTTGTTGTAAACATACGCTAAAACAGATCTTTAATCCTAAAAATCAATTGAAATGCATATAAAAATAGTTTCTTAAACAATTTTTTAAACCAATTTAAATTTTTGATATTCAGTTTTTAATGAAAAATTTAATTATTTACTCTTCAGATTGCTTTATATTGCTTCAAGTATACATCTATATCAATCTATCTCAATGATGTGCATATAAAATGCTCATTTGGAAGGGGGGCAACAGTCCCACAATGAACAGGGGAATCTCTCCTCACTTTGTGGGGGAGATGCCGACCACGTTAAACATTAAAAAGAAGCAACATGGCTGAAACGCCACACCTAAATCTTCGTTAAGAAAGGGAAATTTTCATACATTATTTTATGTTTTCATCTATGACACAAGGTTTTAAATGTTTCGTTGACAAAGTTTTAGACGCGCACGAGCTACTCGCCAGAAATAAAACAGTTGTGTTGGCTGGAAAACCCGCTGGCGAAACCTGTTGTTTCCTCAGTTTTTGTTACTTTGTTAAGGCAGCAAAATGCAATAGCCAGTAGCGAAGTTTGGTGATTGGTTTTGAAAACAACATATTACGGGCATCTCTCCCATGTTGCCATCTCTCCCAAAACCACCTTACCTAAAAAGGATATTTACTTGGTTCATTGTGCAGGCACCAGTTTTGGCATTTTTCCATAAAGTATTATCAAGTCAATAACGAAATTCTAAAATTTAGTCAAAAATCGAAATCTTCAAAGCACCGCTGTTGTCTTGTTGTGTATTGAGGTTGACTCTACGATCGCATAACGACAGTAGCGGCTTGCACGTCGTCCTAATGGATCCTCCAGTCACCCATGATTAAATCAGCGAACGTTGAACAGTGAACGGTCGTCCGTTTTCTTGACCAAGGAAGATTACAGAAGTGCAGAAATCCATCCACGGGTAACGCGTACTAATACCGTAATTCATTATCACGTATTAAAGACTGGAGTATGCGGTTCCGAGAGCGACAGTTATCGTTGATTGATGACTCGAGACCAGGGCAAACAAATATGCAATCACAGATGTTTCCGTAGCAGACGTTTGGAATTCTCATATGGACAGACAAAGGAATCAAGTTGTAAGTACTTGCTGACAAAGTTGGGATTATAGTGTTCACAATGTTCACTTCATTGTCCGCAATCGTCCGCAGTTACGGAAGATTTGTGCGTACAAAATATTATAGAACTTGGAAACTGCGCATAAAGATATTCACATGGGTCTTTCCTTGGAATATTTGCTCCAATATAAAAAAAGCTCGCCATTTCATCGACAGAATCATAGCAGTATATGAAATATGCTTTCATTATAACCCGAACCGATAAAAATTATTACTTCTATAAACCCGTGTAGGTCACAGTATAGTCATGGACAGTTTATATTTTGTTATAACATTTAAATTTAGTACTAAATAAATAAATTGATCAAATGAAGATAACAATTCCTTACCATATTTTCCAAATAATTTAACAAATTTACAGTACCTAAACAAATATTTCAAATTTACCTAGACTTCAGTTTATCAATTTATTTATTTATTTATTACTACAGAGGGCTGTTAGAGATCTGTGGTAACAATTACCATATTTAAATATGGCGCGCCCATTTATTTCATGTGAGCTATCGCGTAGAGGTATTTAAGCCAGGTATTAAAATAGTTAGTATTCGAACAGCGAGCAAAAAACATCGAGTTATGCCACAGCAAATTAACAGATATTTGGAGGGCTACACAACAGCCCTTTCCAGCGTCAAATTCAGCAATTCCGAAATATGAAAGCATGCAAGAAGCGAGGCTTCCTAGTTTCCAAGAAAAGGATATCAAGTACTAAATAACATAGGCAAAACTAGAAGCGGCGCCATAAGGGTAAAAAATAGGCAAATCCAAGACCATCCACTAGCTGTATTCCTGACGGCGTCCGGAAAGTTCTGGCTCACAAAACCCACCAATATAACGGGCATTGCACAGAAGGTAGGGTATACGGTAAACACAATTATCAAGCGTGATTTACAACTGGAGAAGGGACACAAGAGCCACGTTTATAGATTGTTGCCGCGCCATATTTCAAGAGAGACTAACCAAATACCGTAAACTGTATGAATGATACTTGGCGATGAAACGTGGAAATTAGTCGTCACACTAGATGAGGCATATGTTTATTTAAGCGACTGCACCAAGAGCCGAGCCATATTTTACTGCCCAAGGGGTTCTAAGGAATTCAGAAATTGGTACCGTGAATGCAAGGAAGCATTTTCAAATGCGTTCGTGATCGTGATACGGCAAGTTAACTTTACACAGAGTTGAGTCAAAGGCCAAAGTCAACGCCATGTCCTATCAGACTTATGTTGCAGTGGTAAACAAGGTATGGCTGCATAAATACAAGGCTTCCAGTCACACTGCCGCGTCAACTTGCCTATTTCTGAAACGCATGCAAGAAGCCGCTCCATTCCATTCAGCGATATACCCATCAAGTAGTCGGACGCATGGCCTATGGATTTTTGTGGCTTTGACCTACTTAAACGGGCCCTCGAAAAGAGACAACTGCGAACACTGGAGGGTCTTTGGAAAGCGTATCAACAGGAATGGTTGAGAATTGATCTTGGTGTTCTGCGTTCCAGCCTCCTGCAGTGGAAACTGCGATGCAGGGCACTAGCAGCGCTGCATGGCTACCAGATTAAACACACTCAACAGTGGGAACCTTTCTTCTTTTTTTTTTAAGCCCTGTGTTACTTGTTACTATAGATCGCTAACAACACTCTATATTTCCTCTCGTAATAACGTGCTTGTAATATTCCTGATACACCCAATATCCTATTTTAAAATTTTCTTTCTTTCCAGATTTTGAAATTACAGTTCCAATGATAACTATTTTCCAATTAAAGTTTTTTCCAATGATGAATTTTAATGTTAATTTTAAGGGTAATAAAGTGCAAGCTTTATTAATGTTCTTTAAGTTTAAGGGTACAGGGTTTTTTGTTGTTGTTTTTTTACCTTTTTTGTTAATAAATGTTTAAATAGCTGATGTATACATTTTTTAATTCTTTAATATTTAATAGATTCTTCCACAACGTATATTTTATTTGATGTTGGTTAGATCTTAAATAGTGTGTCTTGAAAAGACTAAAATTGACGAATGTTTTCTGAATCAATCGAATTATTTTAATTGAGTAATAATAATGCGATAGTAGGTCTTAACAATAATATACCAAGCAAATGGCATAGATATTGATACACGTAAATAAACAAAGATATTTAAGTATATTAGTTGGTGTGCTTAAATTGTTCGCCTTCATGCTTTATTAAATTAGAACCGTAAAACCGCTGTTGACTTAAAACAAATAGTAGGGGGGAAAAGCATAATAATTACTATCCGAATTCACCCTTTAATTTATAGTGCTTGTTTTTTTTCTGTATTTATTTTTACGGGTTTTACCTTTAGACGTGTAAATATTTGAAGAATTCATTTGGAGAACATACAGTTTTTTGCAGTAATATTCTTCTCATAGTAAAGTTAGAAAAATTGGGCCATTAATTTGTATGCTTGGGCCTATTAATTCTTACTTGCTTTGACACGTTCGTGTTCGCTTCGGGACAAAGGTCCAAATAAGTTTCCTCCTGCAGATGAGTAAGGTTCGAAAAATCCATAAAGTAATACTGTTTGTCAGTCTGCGCGCAAATTATTCACCAAAAGATGCAATTAAAAATAAGGATAGCAAGTTAAAGAGTATAAATTATTGCAGCCTTTTGCACATGGGAATTGCAAATAGTTTTAATTTCTGTTGTTCCCATTAGAAATGCCGTTTGCCGAACGAACTAAGCGTCACAGAAAGAATGTATTATTTACACGCTCCATCAACGCTCAAACTTTTACGCCATTTGTCTTTGATATGGCCACTGAAAAGACTCTTGCTCCAAGACTCGTTCTCGTAGTGATTATAACAGGGATGGATTTGTAAATTGTGCTGCTTCAAAGTGTAGCGATTTTAAATAGATTGTTTTCCATTTCGAAAAATACTGCATGTGAACCTAGAATACTCGTTTTAACGAATTTTAGTTATCCTGAAGAGTTCAACATATGTAAATTGAAAAGCGAAAACATTTGTGACGTTCATTAAGACTTGATATTGAATCGGAGCATATCCGCGTGTCTTTTTCTTAATATTATTGGCATTCGTTGTCAATCTTCATTATAGATTTCCATCTTAATGCAAAGCTACGTTCTTATCGATTTTATTTCTGTCTATGGAGCTGAAACAATTTTGGTGATCAAACAATTACGAAGAGTAAGGAGTTTTACATTGAATGAATCATTTGAAACCGGATATCTGTGGTATGAGCATGCTCTTTATTTTAGAATATCTAATATACAGAAGTGCTACCACTGGCCTTCTGACAACTTGCAACCATTGTAGCATACTCTGCACCTTGTCTGATAGCAGAGTAAATTCGACTACTCCTCCTTCAAATTATCGACTGTTGATGATCCGTCTCTGGATGTCTGTCACGTGATCGCCCTTGACATTTTACTTCGAAGATGTTTTATTATGTTGAGGTCGGAGCTTTGAGCGCTCGCCGTTCCAGTACTTGTACGTTGATATCTTCAAACCAGGCGACAACAGCTCGCACTTTGTGACGAAGTGGATTATCCTGATAGACAGCGACTCGTCACCGAAGTACTGCAGCTGTATAGGAAGCATATAATTGTCCTGCATGTCCATTTAGTGTTGGCTATTCACTATTTCGTTTATCACAACCAGTGGATCAAGGATAACCTATGAGAAACAGTATCAGATTTTCGAACTATCACCGCCGAAATTCACTTAGGGATAACGCGCGCAAAATATACCGTTTTACCTCATGTCATAAAAAGATTATCTTCTTTCCAGCGTTGCATTGGCTAAAAAAGACTTTCTTCATTATGCAAGACAATGTTTTGTGTTGATAATGGTCATCTTGGATAATGGTCATCATGCACTGCGAAGCCCTTTAGTAATCTAGCCTTTCGTCACACATATTTTGTAAAGCTCCAAACAGTAAATATTGTAATTTCTGCGGACCTACTTTTGATACTCAAGTATACATAAGTAGATAAGAATAGTTAAATAAGAAAAAAAAAACAAGTTTTCACAAAGTTCCTGAGCCGTAATAAAGAAGGGCAGGATTAATTTGGCCCGCGGGCTTTAATTTGAAGACCCCTGACCTAGAGCATGGACCTCCGAACGGATTGTCTTGATTTTAAGGTTTTTCTATAATTGGCTGTTATGGTCTCTGTCGATTAGATTGTGTCATCTAGTTATGTCCCGGATTATATTATCCACTTGGGCAGATGAAACTTACAGCCTCTGGACCCTCTTTAAGCATCTCGACCCAAGTTTCGTATCATTTCCACTTCGAGATGAAGTACCATGCCTTTTTGCAGTGCACTCATCATTTTCTCTTCTCATCATTTTTCTCATTCATTCCCGCCGATTAATAAGCACCAATGGTATCTTCGGTTGCAAAATTTGGGTGACGTCACTGCTTATCAATTCACCTATTTGAAATTCGCTGAGCTGCTTGATCGGTGGCTTATTCAGTTGTACGACAAATAAGAGCTTCTCTAATAACTGTAGACATCTTTGTTAATCTCTCAACACGTGGTTTTATGTCGAGTATTGCGAACCACGTTTTTAAGAGTGCGCGATTTTAAATAATCATGGAAATATTTTGCTACTTTGGAAAAATTTAAAGTTTTATTTCATTCAGCAATAAACTTCTACGAAAGCGTAGGCGTTAGCTTCTCTCTGTATATTTTGCTCAACCTGATCTCCCCAAAAAAATGCCGAAGTTTATTTACAAACGTTGAGCACCACCCTGTATAATCAATAGGTTTTTCACAGACTGGAAACTTTCTGGAAGAACATCCTACTTGAATTATTGATTAATTTTGTCCTAATGGTGATAATTAGCTATTTTTTTTCTAAATTTATTTTCATAATAATGAATTTTGAATGAAAGCCAATTGTAGGCGAACCTCTAATAACGGATGTCTATTTATTTCCTAATTTAATCTAGATTAAAAACTGATTGATTTTCTGCAAATAATAATTTTCCCTCATTTAGTTCCTTTATTGATTTTGTTGATACAAAGACTTATTTCAAATAAACCAAACTTAAAAGTAACCAAATATGGATTGAAAACATCTCTTTTCATAATACATTTTGAAAAAAGAGTTTCAAAACGTTTTCATATTTTTCTATGGTTGTCATAAAAAATTGTTTTCTTACATTCGTTTAAATTAATTCGTACTAGGCTTTATGAGATACAAAAGTAAAAATTTATGCAATGCAGTATTTATGAGAATGAGAAAAATAAGAATAAACACAAAAACATCAAAATAAAAAAAACAAACTTTTCTTGCGCATTTATATTGTAGTTGTACGTATTAAACAAATTAAACGGTAAATTCAGTTTTTTTTATTAAATTGCTCTTTATTTTCGCTTTCCCGGAATACTTTTGCCCTGAAAGTCAAGCACAAATAAAACCATAAAAAAATGAAGTTTTTAAAGGCGAAAAAATTTTTCCATTTATTTTCGACGATCTTTACTACCTTCTACAATATTGGAATTTTTTATGCGTTTGTTTTGCATTCCCCGTTGCCAATTTCTTTTTCTCTTAGAAAAAATATTTTGAGAAAAAACGCTGGGGTGGAGGAGGGAAATTCCGCAGGAAATTCTTACACGGCGAATGACAACACAAGTCGAATAAAAGGATAGATTAGATGGACTTAATGTAAATGAAAACAGATGGGGAGATCATTTCCGAGCTATTTCTCGGGTTGGCTTACATCCAGAAACTTCCGATCCATCTGATGCAGCAGCGTTTCAAAACTCTTCCGTGAAAATGCTGCGTGAAGGCATGCGTGGTTTGAATGGGGAAGTAGTCGTGAGCGCTCCATGTCATTAGGCCTAGTTAGAATGCGTCGACCGGTCGTCCCGATCGAGTCATCAGCACTACGGTGACAATTACAGCAATTTCCCTCCCTCCCTCCTCCCCTTATAGACCCCTCTTCTCTCTCTCTCTCTCGTCATCCTTCTCACCCACTCACCCCTTTCCCTTTTGGCGTCGGCTGATTGTTGCTACTGCGTCGACGGGCGATGAGGGGCTGTTATCTGCGGATGGCCTCTCACCTCCCGCCGCAAACGAACAAGGCGAATGACCCGGTGTCTTCACCCTCTTCTCTTCACCAACCGCTGCAGTTAATGGAGGAGGTTACCCTTGGATTACTATTTGTCATCTAGAAGCTCACCATGACCCATTCCCCACTCCTTTCCTTCCATTCTCTTACCAGCCAACAGATTTTCCACCTCTAATTTGTTCATGTAACTCTACATTAGTATGCAAACAAGTTATTGGACTCTGCTTGTCGCTCGAGTAGGAGGAAACATGAAAGACCCCAGCGCAAGAATGTTTTCGTTACGCTTACAGGAAACTACCGACGGCTTCATTACTATGGGAAACGAAATTTAACAAAGAGCTCTAATTGGACACGAGTGTTTCAAAGTTACATTTGATGGGCGGGCACATTTCTTTAACTCGCTGTTTAGTAAAAAAAATTCATATTTAAAGAAAACAAAAGAACAGTGTCCAAATAAAATACCGAGAAAAAGTAATAATTATAATTGCGTATTACAGTGTAACCTAAAAGCTATAGGACGCCTTTATACGAGGTGTTACGGACATACTACATACTCCCTCGTGCTATAACGGACATACTTTATTGCGTGCACTGTAGAATATTAAATGTCAGAATAATACAATTGCAAGACATGCAACTATTCAATATTATATGTTGAACTCAGGGCCGTAGCCAGGACGTTATCTTGGGGGGGGGGTCGATTTTCAAAAATTCCGGACCTTTTTTTCAAAAATTCCACTGAGTCAGACCTTTTTCCATATTTGGGAGGCGGACCTTTTTCCATAATGGGGTGGTCGTCAACCCCCCCCCCCCCTGGCTACGGGCCTGGAACTAAAATTTTAAGGAAACAAAAGTTAGCACTTCGAAACATTAGCAGCATATTACTGTAGAATGAGTTAAGCCAATCAACTACACAAATGTTCGGTATGTGAACGAATTTCGGCAGATGGGCGTATCTAAGTTTTTAACAATTAGTAATAATGTACTTCGCGAAAAACTAATGCTTCGGGAATAATCTAATAATGTATGCTGAATATCATCCTAGGCGAGCGATTGTCAACTTGTGTGCGGCGAAAATATTAATAAACATATAAAAATAATATTTTTTAAGAATTTTAATTATCTTATTATTACAAATTAAAATAAGTTGTTAAAGAACAACATTTAAGTACCACTTTTCCCTACTTAAATTGAATACGGCGACCGAAACGCAGTTCAACATTTTTTTGACTTTATTGTGAAAATTTTCTCGAAATTGGAAATGCATTTGAAACCGAACAAATAGGAAATAGTTTAGTAATCTTTTCAATTTTCTATTCCTAGAGTTTCTAGGAAGGAGTGGAATTATGTCCGAAGAAAATTTTGTCCGAGAAAATTCGAGGTGATTAAACAGATTTAAATTCAATGAATCAAAGCATTTATAAAATCCCTTTAATAATAGATGTGAACTCAAAAAATTCTTTGAACCTTTCTTTTTCCTTTGATCATGATAATTTAAATGTGCCGCGAGAGAAAAAAGGTTGAAAACGCTGCCCTAGACCAAGACAATTTCCTATTTGCATGCGCAACCAAGAATTGTAGTTATAGACTACGATGAAGACTACTACATTCCAATCTTACTTATAACTATCGGAAAACTAATTTTAGCATATACTAGCAGGATCGAGTAGGGAATTGCTGAATTTTTATTATTTTTTTTAGGTTTTAATTATTATTGTTGAGTTTTCAAATTGTATAGAATTTCTCTCAACGTTTATTTGTAAACTATGTACATATACTTCTGCTTTAAATTTGTGCAAAATATATATCACTTTATTTATCAGTTTATTTACACTAAAATTTACATTTTTCATTGCAATCTCCTATCAGTTCCAAATATCCAGAGTCGCGTACCTTGTTCAAACATTTTTGCTCAAACCAAACCTGCTTTTGAGGATATGCCAAACACTTTGATGGTTCATCCCAGTTTCTGAGTCAATAGGCATACAGATCATCGCGGGTCAATTGCGAATAGTCTCTGTAAAAGCACAAATCTGTTCATCTGAAATGGAGAGCGATTATCTGGCTGGCTTATCTCACTCAGCACGAAAGTCACTGATCTATCTTGCCTCCGTCCGCTGTTTACCGAAAGCCACCATAATGGTCATATGCACATTCTACCTAGAGCAATCTGACGCTTCATCTAGGGTCATTGTCCTAATTTTGAGAATTTACTTTATAGCATTGCCCATTCACACGTCGACTGTGACTTTTCCAGAAAAAAGCACTTCTATGCTGCATCGACGTCTTTTTTCAATGTAGTTACAGTTTCTATCGGCCAACAGAATTATTTGAGCCACCGACAAGGTTTTCTGTCAATATTGCCACAACTTTATTTACAATTTTCGGCATGCATTTAATTAATTTTAAATTAATTTAGGAATCAAGTGTTGTTTAGGATTGTGTCTCGAAATTTAAAGGTAATATCAAATTCCCCCTCCCCTTTATTTAAATACAAGGTGATTATAATTAAAGTCCCTTTGTAAAAATGCTATAAAAAAACAACCATGGGTCCGAATGACTTCAAATTTGGACTGAGCATTCTTGAAGAAGGGGCATTTGATATGGGATAAGAAAAAAATAGTTCCAAAATTTATCACTAGATGGCGCTGTAAGCGGCATAACGGAAGCGGATTCAGCTAGAAGTGACATTTTGAATTGAAATACGACGGCTTTGGCATGAGTTGTTTATGGCATGATGTTTTTACATTAAAGTTGGTCAAGGAATGCAATTGACACTAAAACAAGTTAAACATGATTTTTTTTTTATTATACAGTACAGTATTAGCAAAAAATCAACTGTACCGGTCAATGAACATGATTGCTTCGGGTTTGATGATGGAAAACATGACTTTCAAGTCATTTAACAGTTGTGGCACTGTTAGTGCAAAGCCCATCCACCACGGCAAGGTCGTACCACATCGGATGGGAAAAATCGGTTTTTAATTGTCCTTGGGCCAAAAACCGCATAAAAAGCACATGATGATTCGGTTTTTAATTGTCCTTGGGCCAAAAACCGCATAAAAAGCGACAATGGAAACGCCTATTAATTATCTCGGGACTTGCGCAAGACATGTTCAATATGCTGTCCACCATTTTCCTCCACAAGTTTTAACCGATAAACAGCATGTTCCACAACAGACCGGAGTGTCTCCGGGGTCACGTTGTGAACGTGGTGCGTAATCCGAGCCTTCAATTCCGCTAAATTTGCAACTGGGCCACTGAACACATGATTTTTAAGGTAACCCCTGAGCCAGAAGTCACAAGGATTAAGGTCCGGTGATCTTGCAGGCCAGGCTCTCGGAAAATGACGGCTGATAATTCTATCATCTCCGAAATGTGTCTTCAGCAGTTGCTTCACTGGCTTTGCAATGTGCGGAGGAGCGCCATCTTGCATGAAAATTATTCTATCCACGCATGCATGCTGTTGAAGTGTTGGAATTACCTGGTTGCGTAAAAGACACGCATACCGTTGACCATTGACTGTACAGGTAACGGGACCCGCAGGACCCACTTCCTCGAAAAAAATGGCCCTATAATCAATGATGCTGTCATCCCGCACCACACAGTTACCTTTGCAGAATGAAGCGGTATTGAAACACATGCGAAAGGATTTTCCGTTGCCCATATCCTGCAATGTGCAACGGATTGACAACGCCGTGGAGATAAAAATGGGCTTCGTCTGTCCACAAGATGTTCCATGGCCATTCATTGTCCACTTCCATGCGAGCTAGAAATTCTAAAGCAAACGTGTGTCTAATTGGCAGGTCAGCAGGAAGTAACTCCTGAACATGGGTAATTTTATAGGGATAACAATGCAGGATATTGCGTAAAATTTTATTGACCGTGCTCACAGGCATGTCTAAAGTTCGGGCAATTCCCCGTGCACTGCACGTTTGCACACCACTGTTCGACCCTTCCTCTAATGCTTCAGCCACATCTTCTACTGACGTCAAAGCAACTGCTTTCCTCCCTCTGCCAGATTTCACTGCAAAAGAACCTGTCGCTTCGAATTTTTTAATCATACACCTCAGAGCCTTTGCAGACATCGGACCACATCCTTTTTTCATTCCCTTTAATACCCGAAATTTCTTTAAAGCTGCTATGGCAGAGTCGCCATTCTTGTAAAAGAGCTTCACAAGCAGAGCGCGATCCTTCATTGACAGACCCATGGCAAGCTGCTGAGATACAAATATGACGAGAACGCCATGAGGCCTGCGTTTTTATAACACATGCAATGTCTCATGCGCATGCGTATCTTTCAATTTGCATAGTACAAATCCTCCTAGGCATAATATGCCGCTTACAGCGCCATCTAGTGATAAATTTTGGAACTATTTTTTTTCTTATCCATATCAAATGCCCCTTCTTCAAGAATGCTCAGTCCAAATTTGAAGTCATTCGGACTCATGGTTGTTTTTTTATAGCATTTTTACAAAGGGACTTTAATTATAATCACCTTGTATATACATATTCTAAAACTATAAGTTAACACAGTGAGGCTCCTATGAGGCCAATTGGAATCCTCCAAATAGAAGACTGACCTATTATCAGCTGTACTGGGGAGGAGGGGGGGAGTGCAGAAACGTCGAGTGCTAAAATAACGTGGCGAGATTCTTCTTAAAGGCGAAAGTGTGGCCATTTGTGATAAAAAGGTTGGCTACTACTGTTTTACAAGGTGGCATTTAGCTTTTCAAGCGATGTAACTTGCATAAGCAATTATTGTACCACTTATTAATTTTTAACGGCTTGATATATTATATATCTCATATAAAATTCAAGTTTTTCACTTAATGCTTTGATCTAGCTGTAAAGGAATTTGTTATTGAAAGTTTCATCCATATTTTCTTCAGTCACTCTTACGTTCCCATTGTCTCTCATTTCCGCACTCTAAATGGGAGTGGGAAAGAAATTTGTATTTTGTGGTTGCTTTAATAAACGAATATTAAAATTTATTCGTCTTAATTTTCTATTTTTTAAGAATTTTTAGCATTTTATCCCTGCATACTTACAGTACGTTCGTTTTGCATTATAATTATTTTAACATTTAATCTGCGTAATTAAACTTAAGCGAATTATGAAGTTTTAGATTAATATTTCCTTTAACGACAAAGTTAAATATGCTAGCGAAGGAAAAGACGCATACATAATATCTGAAAATTTCATTTATCATTTTAAGTTAATTTCCGAGAAAAATCTATTCAAACATTTCATTCCATATAAGAGTGAAAGCTGCTTTTGCTTCTTGATCGATCGATCTTGAAACGAACCAGAAGAAAAAATGTAAAGGAAAGAATTTAATTTTGTTTCAGCTCATTCTGCAGGGAAAAAATGAAAATGAAAATTAACGTTAATCTTAATCCAGGCATGAGCAAAGAAAAGTTTTTGAAATAGAAACCAGCTGTTCAAGAATAAAATTAATAGAACCAATAAATATGAGTTTTATCGCATTTTCGTTAATTTTATATATACAGTCAAAGTGATTGTTCGTTATTGATAGAATGCGTAAGTAATTTATAGAAAGTCAAAATCTTCAAATGTACAAAATAAAATCACCTGTATACTTTTTCTTGTAGATTCCGAAGTTCTTTAGACAAAGTGTTCACTAACGATCTGCAGCACAGAAGGCACCTCGCCACTATAGACGGGGTGCGTGTTTACAAACATTAGCTTACTTTGTGCCTAGACGTATTTCCGCTTTCGTAATAACTGTACTTCTAGCCTTGGCTGTTACCAAAAGTTGATATTATTCAGATTGACTGCCGAGTGCCGCGATTTATCATTAATTTATTATTGAGTCGAAGATTATAAAACGGTACACGGAAATCGATGAAACGTTACTTTACTAAATAATTTTGCCTTTTGCGAATTGATTGAACCGGGAGGAACACAACACGGCATTTTTGTTGGTTAAATTGTTCGTTTTTTACTCTTTCCTACCTCAGAAATTCTATGGTCGGAAGTTAAGGAAGGCACAGAAAGTGGTGCATGCGCATTCCTACTTCCTGCGCACCCCCAATATTAGTCGATTGTTAGTTGTAAATAGAAATTATAATATCTTAGTCCTTAAAGGGGGGAGGCCGTGGCCTGGTGGGCTTTCACTGAAACACAACCTCAGAGGTTAAGCAACATCAAGCACGGCTAGTCACTGGATGGGTGATCATCCGTGATTCACAGTCTCCCCCCCCCCCCCGGCTGCTGTGACCATCATACAGCAGTCGTTAATCCAGGTTCATCCAGGGACCCAACTCGTCGGCTTCAGGCCATACAGGCCCTGATGGACGTATTGGATTACTAATCAATAAAAAAAAACTGCTTTCCTGACACAAAAGACAATAGACTAACAATAAAATTAAAATCTTGATACACTATAATGATTATATTGTAAGTTTATTTCACTGTATCGTTACGCAAGCTAACAGTGAAGCTCGATGAGTTTAAAGAGCCAAATTGCTTACTTGGATACTGAACGTAATGCAGAAAATGCAATTTATTCTTAGATATAAAATGCACTATACGAGTTATTAGCGATTCTTAATCTATACAGCAGCAACGCGCGAATCATATGGGCTTATTTTGTTGTTCTCGAACTGTTTCAGTATCTTCTCTGTAGCCTAACTAAGCGGCTTAAAACGTTTGCACACGACCGTCAAGCTTCAGTGTTGATGCGTTTGATTGATTTAGCGCAAACAGCATTCAAAAATGAGATTTGTCGCCGAAATCAATAGTTATTAAATATTTGGTGGAGGAGATGAATTATGGATAAGGATTGATCCAGATTGAACTGCAATCTAACTAGATCATCTTCGTGGCAGGATCATGTCCCCATTTTCATTGGAGATTCTATAGACTGTTCACTTTACAAGCGAACGAGTTTGGACTAAAAATGACACTCGCAGTTCTTTAATGTTTAATAAAATCCATTTCATTTATAAGAGCTTAAAATGGTTTGCGCTACTTCATGCATAGAACGACAATGTCGCCTGTATCCTCTAAAGTTATAACAAATCAGGGCTGAAAGATCTTATCCTGTAGAGACTTTCCGTAAGCTGTATTTTCATTTCAGTCATTTTCAATTTTAACGGCAGAGTTTAGTTTCGTAGCTAAAATTTAATTATATTACATATCAGTTCTTAAAAAAAATGAAAATTAATTAAATTTAACATTCAAAGGAATTTTTTCTTCAGTACATACAGCGATCTTCAACATTGGAAACTAATCATTCTCTGTTCAGTCAGGAAATGAAAAGCTCTAGAACTGAAGAAAAAAGTTTTCAAAAACTTTTAATATGAAATTTTTTTTTGGAATCCTAGTAGGAGAAGGAATTTCTGAAAAATGAATTCAGTATGAACAAATGTTCTCAGAATATTAGGCAATTTTCGATTCACTTCCGTATGACTCGCAACCAACCTACAAAGTTTATATTAGTTCTTGATATACAAATGAGAGAATTCTTTCATTATGTTGTTTTTTTTTACTTTTGTTGAATAATTTTACTTAATTATTCAGAAATTGTTCACATTTCAAGTGATAATTGGACATGCAGAAAATCATTATATTATTTTCCAAATCTTAATAC
Organism: Rhysida immarginata; assembly: GCA_023313115.1. Classification (NCBI taxonomy): domain Eukaryota; kingdom Metazoa; phylum Arthropoda; class Chilopoda; order Scolopendromorpha; family Scolopendridae; genus Rhysida; species Rhysida immarginata. The sequence continues at coordinate 3,946,840 of JAHWFO010015425.1, read as the reverse complement.
GCCATGTTTATTTATTGGAATTAAACATTTCATATCATAATTATGCATTTACTCCCTCTCAGGCATAAACTTATTTGATCATGGGGAACAGTGCTAAGAAGAATTCATCAAACCGCATGTTATCAGTAGCAGTCCAGATATGCTCTATGTTGCATTCACCTAAGATATAATCATAGTGATTGCAGTCAATCACGAATATTCCGTGGCTCAATTTTTTTCTTGTTTCATTTTCATCTTAATTTTCTTTGACTTAGTAAAATAATTTTTAAATGTATTGCATTACTTCTGAAGTAGCGTTCGTTTATATGTTAGAATTGTATCTTCTTATGTGAAATGATATTAAGCTTGAATTATTCTTGGCAAATATCAGATGAAAAATATTATTAAGATTCTTTTTAATATATTAAAAGTCCCAAAATAGTCCCCATGATATGCTTTTTAAAATAGACTCAGTATATCATATTTCATTGCTTTTTTTTCTTCTATTAATTATTTATCGTAATTAATATCAAATTGGTCTACGTAATAAATATTATCGAAGTTTTAAAATGGTAATGGTAAAAAATGGTAAATTCGTAGAAATGGAAATTTTCGATTAGCGCACTTCTTTTATGAAAACTAGCAGTTATGTTTTCATTTTTAGACAACATTTATTTCAGTTTGAATATAGAAAAAATGCTATTTAAAAAAAGAAAAACGTAATCTCCTATTTACTACAACCGACATGATCCCACTTCTCTATAAGGATTTACGAAAAATGCCAATTCACATTAACTGAAGCTAATTATTAAAAAGTGCAAAGGGCCATATAATATATAATTGTACATTTTCAGATTTTTCTTTAGCATATAAGCTCATTTAAGGAATAAATATTTACCGTACGATAAGAATGTTTAGCATACGAATAAAACTTAGCATATTAGCTCTTTAACGATAAGAATGTTTTCTAACTTATAATCAGAAATATTAAAAATTGAGATGATTATTAGAGTTTTGGGCAAGTTTTTAACTGCTGCGTGGGTTATTGAGAAAGATTCTGGAAATAGTTCAGACATTCAGAAAAGTTGCGGCTATTTTTTTTTTTTTTTTTTTGCATCCAGCTTTTCTACCAAAATCTTTTTAAAAAAAATCCCATACGAAGAACACATAGCGTACAAGTTCATTTTAAGCCACTTTTAAGACCACTAAGTTTTTTTTTTCTCGTTTGCTCCAGTAAAAGTCATCTGGTTCTTCCAATCCAGTGCCCCATGTTGACATTCTTAGGATGACTGCGCCTAAATTCGCACAACTTCCGAAATTTTCGAACGGCTCCAGCGATCCACGGAGCGCAATCTTCAAATGTGCCTTCAAGCTAAGGGGTAGACAGTTTGTAAAGACAGTCTTCTGTGGAGTAAATGATCAGAATTCACTTTTCTTTCCTTTTGATTTCAACTTTTTTTTTTTTGTGCTGAGAGTTTAAACTCTGGTAAGATGGCCTTTCTGGTCGTATATTTTTTACTTTGCGTAATCGGAAGAGGTTCTGCAAATATTCATCACCCGTCTCAAGGCAGTGTTTATAAAATACAAATTTTTAAGATTTTAAAAATATGCTTGTCACTTTAAATATTATGGATAGAGCATAGAGTAAGCTGTTTGGGCAAGTTCCACAAAATAACGCAGGAAAAAAAAAGAACAAGTTCTGAGCCAAAATTCCTTTCCATAAATTTTACCAAACGAACGTATAATCCCCTAAGAAAATTGATGTCTCTTTCTTAAAGTTCGCAAATACACGTTTAAATATTTTATGTAAATTTATTATTTAATTTTGTAAATTGATAATTTTATAATAAATTCTTGCATCATATTTCACAATTTAAATATAGTTCATCATATCCTATTAATTTTAAATTAATTTAACTGTACTTTAATTAAAAGTAGATACCTTTAAATATTTTAATTAGCATCTTATTGGAATTGCCCATTTCAAATCTGACATTATGCCACTAGTACTAATTATAACAGTTATTATATAATTTTCTGATGTATGCCAAACGAATATTGTATATTAAATGAAGCGAAAGTAGCAAGGTCACTCAAGATTACTCAAATCAAACTTACTTTAGAATATGCAGATTTTGATATGTTACTATTAATAGATGTTTATTAATTTTGCATGAATTTGATTTTTAAAGATCGCAATCGTGGGCGATTAAATTCAACTGAGGTTTTTCTAAAGAGCATTTCTAATATTTAGATAAGTACTTTAAAATTTAGTAACTGTTTTAAAATCTGTTTTGCCATGTTTATTAACAATTAATTTCATCGTACAACACTAAAGCACCCCTACGCTTTCCTTCGATAATAATTGGATATGCATGGTTGTCTGAAATAGCGTTTTATTTCAGAATATTCACAGATATCCATGCATCGATCTTGGATCGATGAAATTTTAGAGGCGTCAAGGTTCCTTGACGTACTATCCCGCCAATCAATAGAGATCAATAAAAATAATAACAAAGACTGGCCCCAAACTTATTGAGTTCATTCGTTTACCAGATCGGTGTCCAACAATCAGATAACGAAGATCAATTCAATCCGAAAAGATTATATCCCCAGTGTTGGCGAACATTATTGAAATTTAAATAAGAATCTGAATGGAAAAAGACGATTAAAATTGGGAAATTAAGACATTTGCAAGCGAATTTTTATATACCCCTCAATTTAAAAAATTTGTAAATAGCTGTAGAACATTTTATGTTTATAAAGTTGGAAATTATTTTTAGATAAAATTTTCAAATCTGAAGAGCAAGATATGGCATGGAAATGATACTAATGGAATCTTCATAGGGGAATTCCAACAGGCTAAGCTATGGAATTGATTTCTCCTCAGTCAAGCGAATTGTAACGATGGCACTTGATGTAGGATGCTTGTAATCTGGCGGAGAAAATTACCGCTATATGAGTTTGAAGTTTCACTTTAGCTTAATAGCGACATTTATGATTTCAAATGAAAATTTGGGAATTCATGTTCATAATACGATTTGACACAAGGGGGCAATCACCGCATCAGTGCTTTCTGATTGATCCTTCGTTGATCCTTTTACTCCAGTGCACATGATTTTAAAAGTTTCTAACTAGTAAGTCGTAAAGTCAATATCATAAAGTCAATATTAAGGAAGTAATTCTTTTTTACAAGTTTCTCTGGAATAAATCTTCACTGTAGTTAATAAAAATAAAATCTAACTGCATTATAAGCAATTTTATTGCTAGTACTCATTAAATTTTCATGCGAATTCAAATATGACATGAATGCGCTTAACTGATTAAGTTTCTTTAACTTTCATTTCGTTAAAACGAGTACTCGTTAGTTAAATTGAACAACGCATCAATCATAACCAAATTTATTGATTTTTGAAATATGTGATATGTAGGGATTATTAGTGAATACATCCTGGATTAGATAGTTTAGCAATCGTTTATTTAGATAGTGAAAACTCAGCTTCATAATTGGAGAAATGAACGTCCAGAATTTTCACTCGCTGCGTAAAACAATTATGCATTGGAATATTTAACAAAGTAGAAATTGAACATTGCATAAATTAAATTTATTCACAATGAAACGGAACAACTGAGGCCTTTCTGTATTATACTTTCCCGAATTAATGCAAACTTTCTGTATTTTTAAAGGTGTTTGTTTTCACTTCCGTGTTCTTTTAAACGGTATTGAAGGAAATATATTAGTAAAAATTTTAAAAACTTAAAATTTCTCTTCAGATGAAGTACATGAAATGGAGACATTATTTCTTATGACAGGAGAATGAAAATATCAGTGCGCGAGAAATTATCAACAGCGAAATTTATAAACACTGTCCAATCAAATTAATGTGACCACCCCCTACGTTCAACATCAGCGTAAAATGGTTACGTCCAGAAGGTACGTAGCAGTATCAGAGGTGGACGGGGGGGGGGGTATAGGAACAGTGTCAGAGGGAAGCAGAAAATATTGCAACTGTTGGAGTGATGGTGAAACTAACGATTTATCCGACCTCCAAAAGGGCATGATCATTGGCTTCCGAGCCAAGGGTGGCAGTATTTGTGAACTGTCGCGTGCCGCCATGGTGAAAGTGTACCAACTGTGGGGCACCACTGGCCATAGATGAACGACGGCTACGGAGATGGGTGCAAGCGAACAGACGTGCAACCGTGGACGAAGTAACCTCCTAGATGAACCAGGGGGTTACCAAATGTGTATCCTCGACGACAGTTCAGCGAACGTTGCTGCGTATGGGGCTTCGCAGCAGACGGCTGGTTCATGCACCAATGCTGACGGCTGTTCACCGGTGACAAAGACTGATATTTGCACGCCGGTATCGCAACTGGATAGCAACAGAGTGGCGATAGGTGGCTCTTTCCGATGGATCACGGTTTATGCTCCATCGGACAGATGGGCGATGGCGTGTACGGCGTTCAGCGTCAGAAAACACCCTGCAAAACGTGCTGCAAGGGTCCAGGCCGGGGAATGCAGCGTTATGGTCTGGGGGATGTTTTCATGGCATTCCCTGGGTGCACTCATCTTTGTGGACGGCACTATGGATCAATGGAAGTACGTATCTGTCCTTTCGGACCATGTCCACCCCTACATGCAGATTATTTCCTCAGCACGACGGCATCTTTCAGCAGGACAGTACGACATGCCATACAGCGCGCAGGATCCGTGCATGGTTCGAAGAGCACGAGGTTGCGTTTACGGTACTCCCCTGGCCCCCAAACTTCCCGGATTTAAACTAGAACGTCTGTGGGATCATCTCGATCGGGTCGTTCGTTATGGATCCTCCTCCGCGCAAACCACGGCCGCTCGCCATAGAATTGGAGTCAGCATGGCTTCACATCCCTTGCAAACATGAAATCCGTTTTTCGATAGCTCAAATGGGCTCGAATTTTCTTTGGCATTGTGTTTGAAAAACGAAACGAATGCCATATTCTGCGACCTGGATTTGAACCAGGAACTTCCAGAGTCAAGCTCGACGTCTCTACCACAGGGTAAATGAATTGACCATAAATCAAATAAAAAGTTAAATTGACCATAAGTTAAAACTTATACTTGGTAAACAAAAAACCTAACACAAAGCGAATGATTTGATTAAGTCAGAGGTTTGACCGTCTATACATAAAATATCTTATATACTAAAACTCTTGCGTGTATTTATTTATTTATCTGTAATTCTATCTCCTCCTAGACGGTTTGAGCTAGCGACTTGAAATTTTCAGGGCAGGCTTATCAATAAAGGACCTGCTCTATCGCCAAAAATCAGCCCCCTACGACCCCCGTCTTCTCCACTTTTTGGGGTTTTCATTTAAAGTTATCTGTTTTTGCTTTGTAATTCCACTCAACAGATGGCGCGGGCGGGCGAAGCCCCGGGTAACAACTAGTAATACTCTAGACCAGCGATTTCAATCTTTTTTCTCCCTTGGCACTTGAACCTATACTTAAACTTCCGCGAGACACTTAAATTATGATGGTCAAAGTTAAAAAGTATACTTTTGAGTTATTAACACGCGCAAAACAACTTTTTCTAATTTGCAAAAGACTTAAAAAAAGTAAATTTTTTTAGGCAGCAAGAAGAATAAACAGGATGGTGAATCGGAGTCCAGCGTAATCTGGTGGAGGAATGCATGAGAACCACAGAGTTTAGATAGCTGGAAGAAGAAGGGGAAGGAAATAGGAATCCAGCGCATTTTCTTGTATGTTTATTAAAATTTTCTCATCACACCTAGGATGCACTCAGGGCCTACTGGTTGAAAATCCCCGCTCTAGAATATTACTTTAAATCAAAACTTACTTGTTAGATTACAATAATACATATAGAAGTCTGACCATATCATATTTGGATTTAATTCAAAAAATTTACCATCGTGTCAGTTATAAAAGTATACGATCAGCATACTCTGAAAAAGTAATAAACAGAAAGGTCGATGTCCTTTAGGATTACATAATTGCGACCTCAGAAGATCTATTACTATGCTAGCCACTAGATATGGTAAGATGTCCTTTCCTTACCATGAAGGGTAACTGTCCGTCGAAGGCGTTAAGATGACCAGAAATTTTGAACGCCTGAGGAGACTATGCAAACAAAAAAAAACCCCAACCTGACAACACTATAGGTCTAATTCATTTATATTTATTTTATATCACGTAACGTTCAGTATCCGACAAACAGATGAAAAGACAAGAGAAAGGATTTCCTAGATTACAAGAAAAAATTGAATCTCAGTCGTCACCAGATCAAACTTTTTCTCTCACCCATTCGCCGATCAAACAAAGCGCGATATTACCAACCAGTGAACTGCATGCCACTCTGATATGACGCTCTGCTGTGTTTATCAAAGTAAATCAGGGAATGTAGATACAAATGAAACAGAAAAGTAGAACAAACACGACACTTTTCTAACAAAGGAGGATACATTTTTGTCAAGGTCGGATTCTGTAAAAACAGGACGTATAGGCACCCTATCTTATGTTAGTATAAAGGCTCAGTTATATATAAGCCTAAGTTTGCACATAGCCGCGATGTGTAATCCAACTTAAGGTTCCCCTGAGAATATGAATCGTGTTAGGCTGTATCATACATATTAACGTTACATAAACAAAAAGAAGTTTTGTTTCAAGTTGTATGAGGGCGTTTTGAAAAGTAATGCCTCCATGGCTGTAACTTTTTTATTTGGTAACCGATTTTCAAAATTCATTATGTATGTGATACTTATATTTATCCTCTATGTAAAGCACTATTCGCTTTTTGACATAGTTCCCATCCCTTCCCACGCATTGCGCCAACGCATGACTAGTTGGGTGAACCCGTCGGAGATGAATTCCGGAGTTGTTGTCGACACCAGGATTGAATGGCAGCGTTTACCTCGCCGTTAGAGCCAACTCATGTCCCTTAAGGTGGTCTTTCTTCTTTGGAAAGCGGTGAAAGTGGCAAGGTGCAAAGTCTTTCATCTTTGAACTATAGGCGCTGCAACGCCTCTGCTGTGTGGCGACTCGTGTGCGGGCGGACGTTATCGTACTCCAGAAGAGAGTCCAAAGCTGCCATTCAATCCTGGTGTCGACAACAATCCCAGAATTCCTCTCCGACTGGTTCACCCAACTAGTGACGCATTGGCGCAATGCTTGGAAAGGAATGGGGACTATGTCGAAAAGTGAATAGTGCATTACATAGAAGACAAATGAAAATATCAGGTATAAAAAGAATTTTGAAAATCGGTTACCAAATAAAAAAGCTACAGCCATGAAGGCATTACTTTTCAAAACGCCCTCGTAATAACCAAATTAACTTTAGACAATTAGAAAAGCCCTGAAACATAAAAAAGAAAAAACCCAATCGAAATCAGTTTATATGGGAGGGCTCGCTTGATCTCTTCAGTTTTCTCTTGTTTTATAAAGACTTTTGATATACGAGGGCATATTGAAAAGTAATGCCTCCATGGTTGTAATTTTTTTATTTGTTAACCGATTTTCAATATTCTTCTTGTATCTGATGCTTAGATTTGTCCTTTATGCAATGCACTATTCGCGTTTTGACATAGTCCCCATCCCTTTCCACGTATTGCGCCAACGCGTGACTAGTTGGGTGAACCCGTCAGAGAGGAATTCCGGAGTTGTTGTCGACACCAGGATTGAATGGCAGATTTGGAACCTTCTTCTGGAGTACGATAACGTCCGCCCGCACACGAGTCGCCACACACCAGAGCCGCGTTGCAGCGCCCACAGTTCAAAGATGAATGACTGAAGTTCAAAGATGAAAGACTTTGCACCTTGCCACTTTCACCGCTTCCCAAAGAAGAAAGAGCCCCTTAAGGGACATGAGTTGGTTCTGACGTCGAGGTAAACGCTGCCATTTAATCCTGGTGTCGACAACAACTCCGGAATTCGTCTACGACGGGTTCACCCAACTAGTCACGCGTTGGCGCAATGCGTGGAAAGGGATGGGGACTAAGTCAAAAAGTGAATAGTGCATTGCATAGAGGACAAATCTAAGTATCAGATACAAAAAGAATTTTGAAAATCGGTTAATAAATAAAAAAATTACAGCCATGGAGGCATTACTTTTCAATATGCCCTCGTAATTTTGTTGAACATCGCCAGTTAAAAATGTTTTTATGAACAACCATATATGTACAGGGTAACAATTATAGAAGATTATTCATAAAATTTATACCTAACGAAATTCAAATATCATCTCCATGGTCTTCAAAAAATTCATAGTCTATGTCGAAGAGTATTCAGAACTTTGACATCGGAATGATTTAAATCATCTCATCGTGATATTTCACATCTGTGTTGGATATAAATTTCGATTATCTTCATTTCTTTTTCAGAAACTTAAGTTAGATAATGAAATTTCAAATTTCGTTGATATTTATATAGTAGCCTTTATCATATTGGAGCCTAATTTCAGTTAATAAAGTTTATATGGGAGTTTAAAATAATTATCAACGCCTTTTTAAAGTAAGGAATTTTATAAATGCTTTGATTCATTGAATTAAAATCTGTTTTATCACCTCGAAATTTTTCGGACAAAATTTTCTTCGGACATAATTACGATTCTTCCTAGAAACTTTGGGAATAGAAAATTGAAAAGATACCTAAAATATTTCATATTTGTTCGGTTTCAAATGCATTTCCAATTTCCCAGAAATTTTTCATAACAAATTCAAAAGGGTTGAGAATTGCGCTTCGGTCGCCGTACATTAAATTTAAGTAAGGAAAAACTGGTACTTAAATGGTGTTCTTTCATTTCAACACGGTTGAATGACTCCGTATTAGTAAATACTTCTAAAAGTAAACGTATATATATCCAATTATAAATGGTAAGAGCATTTCTCGTTGTAAATTCCTGGAGACAAGAGCCTTCACTAGTCTTGTTTAGGCATTCGCATTCAACAAGCCGCTTCAGTCGTTATATGTTGACGACCAATCTGTTCGCTTGCCTTTTTCTTTTACAAGGTTGTTAATCAGTTGGAAAGGGTTTCCGTCTGTCTCTGGTGAGCCCTAGGAAGAGCTGTCAACGTTGCCGATCACGTGATTGAGACGTTTCCTGCTTGGGATTCTGCGTCGAAGGCGGGGAAGGATTTCGACCAAATTGGCAAACAGTCTGTCACGATTCCCAGGAAAAGGAAAAAGAACGAAAGCAGACGAGAGGAAAATGGGCGCGCTAATAGGCCGTGAAAAGAGTTCGTCCCCTGATTACAAATGACCGCCGAGGTAAATAACAAGGGAAGAGGTGTTCACCCAAAGGGTTTTCCCTCACTCCCCCCTCCCCCCTCCTGAGCTTTTATTCTGTCTCTTCGGTTCGTGTCGGGGCGTTTTCAAGTCGATGTGAACGATGCAAGCACTATTATTATGGAGTTATCACTTGTATTTTATGAGTGAACTAATAAATGTTTGTTTTGCTTAATGGCGGTTTTGATTCTTTGGATTCTCAGTTTACGACTTGCTCACCCGAGTCCCTTAAACACTTCATGAATATACTGTTCGAGTAGAACGACAAGCAACTCTTCAGATGCTACTTAAGTAATACTAATAAACATCAACACAAAAAAATTAATCAAAGTAAAATTTTAATTTAATCAATTACTGATAAAATATACCTCAATAGAAGAAGTCGTCCCGCTTAAGAATTTCATATTAAAATAGATTTGTAAACAACCAAAGAACTTGGTTCAACATATCTATACATACACGTTTTCTAACTCAGTAATGATTTAGTAGTATTCTTTTCCTCAACGTTAAGTTACTGTAACTCTTCAGATGGTTCAGAATGATTTAAGAAATGGATTTAAGAATGATTTAAAAGAAATGGATTAATTTTACATTTTCAGATAAAGAGTACTCTATTAAAAATTTAATTTTAACATACTAATATGAAAATACAGGAAAATAGTAAATAAAATTCCACGGCATGTACTCGAACCAGGGATCTTCGGGTTACCGTCTCGATTTCATAACTACTAAGCCACCTTGGACTTGGAAGCTGTCGGTATCAAAGAGGTCCTATTTATTTAGGTTACAGCATGCCTCTTAGTTGGCAAGACAAGACTATGTTTACTATTAAATGGCGATTAACCTCATGGCGATTACAGCATGCCTCTTAGTGGCTAAGACATCGGAATGGTAACCCGAAGGTCCCTGGTTCGAGTCCAGGCCGTGGAATTTTCTTTACTATTTTTCTCTATTTATTATTAATGTCCGGATGTATGACATGAAAAATTCCAGTTAAAGTTACTGTAGACAAATGCATTTCAGTGTACACTGCCCCCCCCCCTCTCTCTCTCTCACTCACTCAAAGTTGAGTTTTGAGAGGCTCATTAGTTCGCGAAATTTCAATTTCACGAGGGGACTGTCCTTCCTCCACACCCCTTGCGAAATTAGAGGGCTGAGTGTATTATACAAAGTTTCATGTGAAAATAAATTATCAGGGAATATTGTAATCGTATCCTCTCTTACTGTTGTCCATTTTGCACACAGTGATGCTATCCACGAACCAAATTAAGCCGTCTTTGAATAATCAATGCATCAATCATCGATTCCAACCAGTCAATTCCAATTATTCAATGAAAGAAATACAAATTATAGAGATCCACGCTTCGATTAGATTATTTTAATTCCACCGTTCCGCCTACCTACTAGGCTGATAGCTTACTGGTCATTAATTGAATTTAATTAGCGTAATTCTGACAGGAATTCCTCATCTCCCAAAACGGTGATGTAAAATTACTCCAATCTTGTATGGTTAAAATATTACTTCATTAAAAGAGCAATACGAAAGGTATAATTCAATCAACGCTGGAAAAAGCCTCATACTCCTGTTGGTTTTCTGGCAGTAATTAATCGTTACCGAATTTGATAACGTACTTTTAAAACTATACAACGAGGGCATTTGCATCAAAAATTTGTGTGTTATTCGTTTCATATGATTTACTGCATTTATTGGTCGAGAATTAAATCCTGCTTAAAAGTTGTGAAATGACGGAAGCGAAATAATTATTAAAATCAGAGGGAGCTTCTGTTTATTTATTTATGATAGGTTGCGAATTAAACAAGAGATTAAGAAAGAGTAAATTGCTTTTACATTTTCAGATCTCATGCATTTTATATGGCCAGTTTACACTTTTCGCAGAGGGATTAAAACGCGTCCGAGCACCGCTCCATATCAAAGAGATTTCCAAATTTACCCTCATCTCTTCTCTTTTGAGCACAAGCGACATTTGAAAATGAATACATTGCTGAAACGTGCGTTTCTGCTAGAAATGTATAGATAAAATTTTCAGTTTCGTGTTTGAATACATTCTCATTAGGTTTTAATAATAATTAATCAAAAATTGTTTTTAAACGTTGTGTTTCGGACTTTTATTTTCGAACTTTTATTCACAATTTTTATGCCTGTATTTAGTTACTCCATTACTTTACGTCATGATTCCTGTATAATAAATACAGATGTGTGTGTTATAATTCATTTATAATGCCTGAACATAACGAAAGCGCCATCTCATATCCATTATCCCATCGCCACCACATTTTCCTTGTACCAAGAGTTGGTTTCACTTCTCCAGTTAAGAAAAAAGTACCATCCAGTCCATTCCCCCCGACCAATAAAACAAGAGGAAAATATCAGTTGATAAGAGAAGTTATAAATTTTATTGGTGAAGGAAGATGTACCAGTTGGTACTTTTCTTTTAATCAGAAAGGTGAGAATATAAAGGATTTGATGCCCGGTTAAGAGAAAAGTATCCGAAAAGTTTTGCCCATTGACAATTCTGATTTTATTTTTTCAATTTTAATTTTACGTCCACAAGTGATGTGGATAGCGAAAGATCACAAATATATTTCCAACTCAATTTGGGAAAGGTCCATATACAAATTTTGTAATAAAAATGATGTTGAAATGGAAATGACGTCAAAAGAGTATCCTTTTATGTGCCGCTGAAATAAAATTGTTTCTTAAAAATATTTGACTGCAAATATTTAAAATATACGTTGCTCCAGGTGCTCCCACAAATTCCCTATTGGATTGAGATCAGGAAATTTGGCGGGCTAATTGAGGTGCTGCACGGTCTGATCATGCCTGTCGAACCACTTCTCCATCCATAAAATGGTGGCTTATTTTATATCCTGAGCTGGATCCCTGTGAATCCTGCACTTATCATCTTGTTAGTAGACATCGTCTAGGTTTAAACATCCTTGACGTGATTCACAGAAGGCAGCAGTTGTCCAACCAGAATGTCACGATAGTAATGCTGGTTAAGCCTGGTGCTAATTTCAACGAGAGGTCCCTGTTTATCGCATTGAAAACTTGCCCAAAGCATCGCAGAGCCACCATCCGCCTGCACAACACTTTTGACACTATCAGGGTAAAAGGTTTCATTGCTTCTTCTCCGCACACACCGTGGAGCGTCATTCGAATAAAGACAAACTTTGATTCATTCGACCAAATCACACGTTTCTAGTCGTCTACAGTCCAGTTTTATATCGCTTGCACCATTCTAAATGAGCCTGGAGTGAGCATCGGACGTTGCGAGGCAACTACTCCAGATGTCCATTTTTTGCAGTTGCCTCCTTAAGGTTCTTTCACAAACTTGTATATGCGGACCATTATTGATTTCCTGCAGCAGTTCTTGCCTGGTTTGAAAACGGTTGGCCGTGACCAGGCGCGATATTCCTCTTTGTTCCTGTTCAGTCAGCACTGATTTCCGACCACACTTTCAATGATTGTTGCCACCCTATGTGGCTGTGGATCATTTCTTGAACTCACGAATAACTGTGCGCTTTGATACTCAGGCAAAGGTATTTCTGATACGAAATACTTCTTGCACTGAATGTCCTTTTGCCCGCCCAAATGCCATGACCTCGATTTCCATTGAGATACGTCTGGTTTACGACCCATTTTTTGCAGGCAATTCGACACGGAATAACATAAACTTTTGTTAAAAATGCTCGTATTTTAGTTAGCTACTACTATCTTGCAATGAAATGTGCTCATGTGCATTCGTTTTTGTATTCAAACTACTTTACATAGAAGCATCGTAGAAGTTTCAAAGTGATTATTTTTTTGCTTGGTATGCTTAGTTTCCGATCTTCGTTTTGCTTTCTGTATGGATTCAAGAGACTTTTTGGTGGTTCTTTATTAATTTGTTCATGATCCTATATGCGTCGCATTAGAAACAGGATAAGAGCATTTGGAAAAAGCAATATTTTATCTAATGACTTAATTAAATGAGATGAAGAAACAGTCCACAATTTCGTTCCTGAAATTCTTACTATCGGAGAACAAATTTTTTCCTGCCTATCAATTTTGATCCTTAATTCCTTTATTTATGTTAGAGAGCCGAAACAATGAGTGAAACCAAGAGAAAATATTATCATTTCTCCCAATTAGAAGCGAGTTTTAAATATTGCCATCAAAATTCATTTGTTTTTTTTTTTTTTCATTTATTGATAAATAAAAATTATTTTATTCACCAAAAGCAAAACGATAGATGCAATTGGGCAGCATTTATCAGAACTTCAATGATTATTATTTTTATTGTTAAAATATGCTATGAAATATTTTTAAAAAAGGTTTAAAAAAGGTTTAAAGTATCGTATAAAATAGCTTAAGTGTTTAAAAAAAGATTTAAATATGCTATAAAATAGCTATAAAGATTTTTGGAACTCGTGCAATTTGTGAATCAATCAATACTAACTATACCTTTCTCTTCTAAAGATTAGAATTTATTGATCGGTTTCAACTAAATTTGGATTTAGTGACGATTTTTCGTAAATCGGATAAATATTCAATTTCAACAAAATCCTCTGTGGGAATCGATTTGCTTTCATGCTAACTAATCTTTTATGAAAGGAACTATTACTGCAAAACACCGTTACAAAATGTTGTTTTTAATGATAGTTATTGGTAAAAAAAAAATCGAAGAAATTAAAGTTCGACTTCTCTTTTAATTATATTTAGAAATTAAATGCATAATTAATGAAAGCTTAATTAATAGCTTAATGAATGGGTTACGATTTTATTTTTCAATGCTTTGTTTTAAAGTTCTTAAATTCAAATTAAATGTATGCCACGTCTTCTTATACTTGGTTAAAACATGATTTTCGGCAGTTTCTTTTTTATTATACAAATATTCACTTTTTTTTCTCTTTGCAATAAATTGTAAATCATCTCTCAAATGAGATTCGTCATTTCCCTCTACTCCTGTAAAGTGAATCAATAACAATGGAAAAATATCATTTTTTTGTAGATATAAAATAAAAAGGCAATAGTTTCCAAAACATAAAATAAAGAACAAACACACAAACAAACCAAAAGAAGAAAAAAAAAGATGAAGATAGGAAGGAAGGGTAAAAAAGGCAACTGGAATTTCGACCTAAACTTCTTGCATGCAAATTGCATGAAACGTTTGGAATTTTCCGGGGGAAAACAATCCAGAAGTCATTTATCCTGGGCAACGCCAAAGCACCACAGATGCTCAAGGAGACGTCTTTTCCCATCCAATCGTTTCCTTCTCTGGATTTCGCCGAGAAATGGGATTTCGGGAGCTTCACTTTCATGGTTCCTCTATTCAAAAACGGCAATGATAGAAAGACAAGAAGAGAGAAAAGAAAGAAAGAAAGAGAGAGAGAGAGAGAGAGAGAGAGAGAGAGAGAGAGAGAGAGAGAGAATGGAAGTTGGTCTGTTCGAACAGTAAAAGAAATGACATTAAAGTTCCAAGCGTTTCAGAGTCGTCGCCGTCCGGTGGACAGAGAATAGAGAACGGTGGTGGCGGGACTTCGGCATTCGTTCGCTCCATTTTCTGGTTTCCCTCCTGGTGATGACTCTCTGAGGGAAAAGTAGAAAGTCCTCTGAGGGAAGTGTATGCACTCATGTGCGACAAAATTCTGTTTAATTCTCTACAAGTGGAATCGCCCGTCGCCACGACCGTCCCCGACGGCCATCGGCATCCGCAAAGCACCGACTACGTCCCTAGACGAACCACAAACACAGAAGAAAAGAAGCCATAAAAAGGGAAGAAAATAGGGAAAAAATGAATACCAAGCTGTTGAGATTTTTTTAAGTGCTTAAAGTAAATATTAAAAATTTAAAGTAGACAAACTTTTTTTCCCCAGAAATAATAAAAACAAGAAAATTGCGATAGAACTCTTTACTTAAAACGTTGCAATGTCCAATACCCTTGCAAACTTTTTTGAATACATAAAAATAATAAAACCATCATATCTGATATGATTCTATCTGCCATAAAGTATTTATGACCAGCACAACTTTCTTTAATCTCGTCTTGTTGTTTTTTTTCTTCTTCTCTTGCGTTCCTCTCTAAGAAGAAGAAAAGAAAGAAAATAAAAAGTTTAACGAACAAAGTTTTCTTCGATGGCAATCTAATTAGTTTGATCAAAACAAAGCCATAAACGTTGTGACAATCTAATTGATTTTCGTTTCCAGAGCCCAACTTCCTTGGCTTAATCTAGTGTTTTGTTTTTGGTAAATAAATGATTGCTTTCGAATAGAAAAATAAAAACGTAATTCCATTTGGATCCTAATAAAAATTTCCCGCAAAGATCAGCTTATTTTAACACGCTATAATTTTTAAAAGAGTGGTAAAACTAAATGTTCTCTAGCCTATTATGCTTAATTTATTTCGGTTTTCACTGTCAGCAGTTGAAGATGCAATTTACAGGCTTTCATATTGCTTGTAAATGTATTTAATTAACAGGCCAAAATAGAACAGCTCTGCTGCAAATTATAGAGTAATAACATTTTCCGAGGACAGGATTAAAATATAGAAGGATTAGCGAGTCTTTTGACATGAAACTCGAGAATTTATATTTCATACCGCTTATCAAACACGTAAGCTTTCGGACAGATTTTCAACATTAAATAGATTTTAGCTTGTGACGAGGATTAAGTCATTCTTAGTAAAATCATTTACAAGGCCATTAAAAAAATTAAAAAAATAAAAATTAATACTTTTTGAAAATTTTTTAAGCCACGGTTCAAAAAAAAAAAAAATAAATAAATAAAAGATTTCAGAGCATATTCTTACTTTTAATTTACTATGCTCATTCTCGGGGGGAAATGCACAAATAACATCATTCACAAATTTTCAATGTTGAAATTTCTGTTTTCAATACTTGCTCTTATTATTTTTGTTAAAATGAAACTACATACATTTAAAACCAGTGAAATCAAAGGTTGTACCGTCATCAAAGGGAAATAATCCACACTTGAATTTTACTCTAAGTTTTACCGTTTCAATATTAATTTATTTTTAATAATTTAATATTACATTTACAGATAACATTATTAAGATTATTAAATTTAAATAATTATAATTAAAAAAGCTATTAAAACAACACATTAGCATGAAATGTAATATTAAGTATTAAACTCGTGTGGATTATTTCCTTTGGTTGACTGTACTAACAATTTAATGAAGAAGTTATTCCATAATTTCATAAATTTAAACGCTGTCTTGTTCTTCGATTGTTAGTTTCTATTAAAAAATAATCTATAATTTCTTGACATGGGTGATCTTTCGCTCTTATGGATGATTCTGTTTCTCTAAATGGAAATATTTAATCAATGAATCAAAGTTGAGTAATTTATATTCAATTTTTTTACTGGATAGTCAATATGAGCGTTGACTTTCATATTACGAGATAATTCTCATTATCAAAATGATTCCAATTATATTCAATTCCTCTTTATTAATTTTACTATTTTACTTATATTAATTTTTCCTGTTTTTTATCATTTAATTTTATTGAACGTTCCTCAAACCATTTAATAATAAGTTGATGATGCCGGTTCACCTCAGGTTGAATATTTTAAAAGCTATGCAGGTTTTTGGAAAATGTTACTGAAAATGCTTGCATTCTATACACATGCAAGTTAAAGACCAAATATTGTTTACAAATTTTAAAAAATTAAAAAAAAAACAAACACCAATTTCTTAAGCAATTTACTTTTTTTTTTAATTCCACGAAATTTGTTATTTAAAATATTGCACCAGGCATACAAATTTCAGATGCCAAAAGAAGAGTTTTCAGCTGTACATTTCCTTTTTAAAACCTGTATGAAAATTAGTTGTGCATTTCAATTAAGTGCAAATTTGTATTCATTTCGTATATCAGCTGTCTTTTGTTTTCATGTAATTATTATACTCGTTAGATTGGGGGAATACATCGATTTTTCAGCAAATTACAGTGCGTCTTTTCGATCGAGCAAAATACTCTATAATTATTTGAAACCAATTAGGTGGAGCGCATCAGAATAGGCTAATTCCAATTGGAGCTGATTTGGCTGAACCTCGTCCGTTAAAATGTAAATGGTTTTCTCTTCGATTAGCTTTATATTTAATTTCTCTTCAATTTATCGTAAACCTTTTGATAGAGAGGGAAAAACGAACGAAGCACCATCCAATTTCTAAATAGATTGAATTGTTGTGCTCTGAATAAGCTTATTTTTACGCTGCTTCTTTAGAGTTCGCAGTGAGAATTTCAATGGAGATCGCCCGTTATAATTTTCAGTAAGCGCGTTAAATTAATTTTTCTTTTTTTTTTCCCCACCAAAACGGAAAATTTTTAATGAAAGAAGTTTTATTATTAGAGATTTCAATTAACTTTGCACATTTGCTACTTCGTGTTAACTTGAAGGTGATAAAAGCAGTTTCACTCTTTTCATATACTTGATGGTGCTACTGTAGTTAAACAGATTAACTTATTTGAACAAAGCAGAAATTGATTGCGTAATAACATAGAAAGCGTAGCCGACAAAAAAGAAAGGCCCCGGCCAACGCCTCCTATAAAGAAAACCTCGGCACTGAAACGTCATGCATTGTTACATCATCATAGGTCGTCCTTTGCTAATCGTATTTCTACCAATAATAGGCCCTAATTTTGGACGCACAAAATGGCTGGAAACAAGTGGATATTCCAGAAGACAATGCTGCTGTGCACACAGCTAACCTTACGAAGAGTTGGTCCCAGAGCAAACACATCAATGTTTTGCCATGGCCCGCCCTTTCTCCAGACTTGAACCCCATCGAGAACGTCTGGGGAGAACTTTCGCGAAAGGTTTATGAATATGGCAGGCAATTCCAGTGAATTATGGAGCTTAAGGACGCCATCTCAAGAAGTTGAAAGGAAATGGACCAGAACTACATCCAAAAACTGTTAAAATTAATGCACCAACGAATGTGTGATGTTTTAGTCCAGAAAGGTGCTTGGACTAGGTATTAAAGAAATTTAAAGTCCTCTATTAAAAATAGTGAGGCTAAATTTTGTCACAAGGATTTTTTTTGTTACAACTCCTAATTTTTATAGTCATTTGTTTTCATTTCTGAATCCTACAAATAAAATATAGAGATCAATAATTCTATAATTTTGTCAATAAAAATGTTAGGCTAAACTTTTGTCGCACACTGTAGTTTTGACCACTGCCACCAAAAAGGAACACTAACACGAACTGGGTCGTTGTTTAACAGGAATAGAAGGCTAAGGCTCCCTGCGCTCTGCGGACCTCACACCTACGTGTGGGGATCATCTGAAAAATCATATACACTATCTAACCCTTCGTCACCGGACACCTCTCCTAAAGCGCATGAGATCGTCCCAACACGTCAAACACCAGTCGTTGATGGGTTAGAATACACTCATAGCAGCTACTGCAGTCAATATGAACAGACGACGCGAACTTAGTGCGGAGGAAAGAGGGATGATCACTGGAGCCCACAGTTTGGGAATTCGATCTGTGAGATTTCCAACAAATTTCAGATAACCCGCGCGACACTGAGTGATGCTATTTTGAAGTGGAAGCGAGAGAGGGTTATAACATGCCAACCCAGACCCAGTAAACCGAAGAATTGACAGATCGCGACCGTCGATGCTTGAAACGAGTGTCGATATCAAACGGAAGGTTTCGTTAAAAACGTTGGCACAGGACTTTCGATCGGCGTCGTCTAGTGATGTAAGTGATTGGACCGTCCGCCGGGAGATCGTCGTACTTGGTTTTCATGGAAGAACGGCAGTTCACAAGCTAAATATCACAGTCTTCAATGCGACCCATCGGTTACACTGGTGCAAGGAACGCCGCCACTGGACTCCAGAACAACGAAAAAGCATCACATGGAATGATGAATCCCGCTACCAGTTGTGGCGGTCCGATTGGACGGTAGTAGATTTGGCGAATGCCCGGCGAACGATATTTAAAGGACTGTGTCGTAGCCACAGTGAAATTCGGAGGAGGTGACATCATGGTCTGGTCCTGCTTTTCATAGAATGGTCTTGGTCCACTTGTTTTAGTTCGCGGAACCATGAATGCCGAAGCGTACCAAAAATTTCTGGACAATTCTGCGCTATCGACATTGTGGGAACACTTTGGTAATGGCCCATGCATGTTTCAGCACGACAATGCTCCCTGTCATATAGCAGGCATTATAACACCTGGTTTGAGGAAATGGGTGTGTGAAATTAGACCTCAACTCCATTGAACACCTTTGGGACGAATTAGAGGCTGGTTGAGAGCCAGGTCATGCCGCCCAAAGAACACCACTGAGCTATTTGTTAATTTGAAGGATGAATGGAGCAAGATTCCCGTGGACACGTATCGCAAATTGGTAGAAAGTCTTCCTCGAAAGGTTGCGGGTGTCATAGCGGTAAAAGGCGGCACTATACGATACTTGTCTCGTGCAGGTCTAGTTTAACTTACTGGTATGGGGGGGGGGGGGGGATTGGTGACGATTGGCCAGATAGTATATACCAGCAGCCTATCAAGGATATTAACCCATTCCAGGACACCATTCTGCAAGACTTCAACTCTAATCTGATGGACATGTGCTGAAAGTGTGAAAATATCATCTTTCGTTTACAGACTTGCATCGACACGAATAGTACGTAAGTCGACTATGGAGAATAGATTGTAGAGAATCGATTGGACTATCACTTGCAGTTTACTTTATTCATTAAAGAATAATTCAAAAATGTTCTTTGAGGGTTTATTACAGGCCATACCGCAGATTTTAAATTATTGATGAAAATAGGAAAATAAATTCCACAGCCTGGATAAAGCTCCAATGTTACAAAATGCGATTTGTGAACTATAGAACTATATACAGATTTAAGATCAGTTTGTTTTATTAATAATAATACGTTTCTACTCAACTATACGGCAACGTTAAGAGTATCGTCTCTAGCTTTGAAAATGTCAATCTTGTTATCGTCGAATGTAGGAGAAAAGGACGAGACACTAGAATGCTGGAATACAATAAATAATAGATATTGATTAAAAAATAAAATAAAATAAATCAAATATAAAAATCTGACGTTTGGGATAGAAGCTATCCTTGGTCCAAAGCAGGGAGGATAATTCTCTGAAAGAAGGAGAATATTATTTTTATTTATTTTTGATTTATTTATTTTTGATTTATTTATTTTATTTTTTAATAAATATCTGTTATTTATAATCTTGTTACGAAATTTCTCATCCGACTGAATATTAATCATCTCTGAATAAGTTTTTATTTTTGCCATATTTCAGTTCATATAACAAAGGGATCTAATTCAGCTTGAAGCTAACAATTGCGCATAAATAAGGCACTTAATATACAGTGCTGGACCTAATAATACGAACAGTCGAAATACAAAACACAAAATATTTTTATATAATTTTTTAAATATTTTCTGTTTTTTAACGTATTAATAAGTTTATTTGTGAAAGGAAATACAAAAATAAAAAAAAGTTATGACAAAATTCAGATTTTTTGAATAATCTCTATAGAAAGCAGTGGACAAAATTTTAGGACCACCCTGAGAATAATGTATTTTTCCATAAAAGTTTGCATGTCTGGTGCTTTATTTTATTGCATGCTGCTTAATCATTGATAAAAAAAGAGAATCAATGTGATTTGACTGCAAACGAACAATGGGGCGTGGTACAAAGTTAACTCCGAAGACGCGGGTTCGACCCCGGCCGAGGACGACGAGGATTTTTACAGGGGGAAAATCCTGAGATCACGCACTTCCTTCGGAAGGGAAATAAAGACGTTGGTCCCGTGTAGTCGTTTGCGGCTGCACGTTAAAGAACCCTTGCGAGGCAAAATTTGCGGCCCCTATAACCCCGTCCTGAAATGACCATGGCAGTTGAAAAGGACGTTAATACCAAAACAAACCAAACCAAACCAAACCAAACAAAGTTAACTGACAAACAGCAAGCTCAAATTATTGCCTATAATAACTGCGGGAAAAGCGAAAGGGAGATTGCAGCATTAATTAACAGATCAAAGACTGTTGTGCATAATTTTCTACAAAATCTTGAGAAGTATGGAAAAATTTGCCGTCCTGGAAGACCCAGTAAGGTGTCAGAAAGAGACAAACGTGCTATCCTTCGAATGGCATCAGGTACTGGCTCAACATCATCAAGCATCACTTCATCTCTGAATTCTCCTGTTTCATCTAGAACAACACGCCGTATACTCAATGCATCCAAAAACCACGTATATACGAAAATGAAGTTAAAGCAAAAGTTAACTTCAAAATATGAAAGACAGATTGGCATTTGCAAAACGGTATATTGGAAATAGTGAAATGTGGAACCATACCATCTTCAGTGATGAAAAAAAATTTAATCTGGATGGGCCTGATGGCATACGGGTCTACTGGCATGACCTTCGACGTTCAGAAAAAATTCTTTAAAAACGTGTTCAAGGTGGAGGCAGCGTGATTATTTGGGCTGCGCTTTCAGCAAAGGGAAACTCAAGCTTAGCGTTTGTCAAAGGGAAATCAACAGCCGACGATTATCAGGACAGTTTAGGAAATTAACTGTGGCCATTTAGAGACGAATTGAATGATCCAGACATCGTATTTCAACAAGATAATGCACCTATCCACCATGCAAAGTCAACGCAAGAGTGGTTTTGTGATCAAGGACTTACTGTGTTGGACCGATCAGCATGCAGTTCTGATCTCTATCCAATTGAGAATTTATGGGGTGATCTTGTACGAAGTGTATACGCAAATGGAAAACAATTTGAGAATTCCAAAAGACTTACAATGTGCCATTCAAAAAGCATGGGATGAGATTCCTTGTGAAAGACTTAAACTTGAGTCAGACAATGACCAACCGTTAAATTGAAGTATTAAGTTTAAATGGTAAACAAACTAAATATTAATATTATTTATTTTAGGAAAAAAATATTTTATTATTTATTTTACTTAAAAAAAATATTGTGGTCCTATAATTTTGTCCACTGCTTTCTGTGAGATTATTCAAAAACACTGAATTTTGTCATAACTTTTTTTATTTTTTTATTTCCTTTCACAAATAAAATTATTTATACGTAAAGAAACAGAAAATATTTAAAAAATTAAATAAAAATATTTTGTGTTTTGTATTTCGACTGGTCCTATTATTATGTCCAGCACTGTAGTTTAGCAAATGTGATGGACATAATAATGTTCAATATGAGGCTAGATCAAATGGTAATAGTATTCCTGTTAATAATAGCCGCATTATTACGTTTATAAGATCACTAAATATAAAAAAAGTTATTGAACATTTGTTACGATACATTAATTTCAACAACAAAATCGATTTTTAATATTTATAAATTTCTTGATTTTATTGTCATTTTTAGTTTATTAATACTTCATTAAATTGTTATTTATACTATTTATATGGATCTCATACATTTTGTTGCGTATCCTTTCAACGAGAACTAATATTTCTGACAACGATTTCTGAACAATCTGGACATAAACCAAAGAACGTTCGCACAAATTTGTTACAAAAGATAAAACCGTTAAGGGAAGTTCAAATCAATTTTTCAGCACTTATCCATTAATCTGAGTGCCGAGCGAGAAAGCCAAGGGATTGAGGGCTTTGGAGAAAATTGTCGAAAAAATAATAAAGGAAAAATAAATTTATTTTTTTGGTTTTTGTGGTGCGTGATTGTGGGGGAGGGCGATGAAAGTAATTTCTTTTCAAAATTAATATCGAGGCTGATGTCACTGGCGACATGTTTCGAGCGAATCTATTCTCAAGACACCCTACAGCAAGCGGGATTTGTAAGCATGTGAGGTGCTTATCAACGTATGTAAATTAAAACTGCTTAATAATCGAGATTTTCAAAAGATACGATAGACTAGAATACATAGCGGAGAAAGGTAAATCACAAGAAAAATTAATTTATAAAATAAATTTTTGTTATCAACAAAATTACGCGCTACAAGAATGCTATTCTTTTTGTTTCCTCTTTGACTATTTCTGAGTTCAATGATTTTTATCTTAAAGATTAATTCCAAAATTTTTCTTAATAATCCTGAAAACTTTTCTATATCTACAGGGTGATTACAGAAGGTTGATTACAATCTATGGTCAGGATTTGCAGAAGAAAGTTTACGAAGAAAACCTCTTTCTCCACCAACGATCTGTTCTATTTAGTGACCCTGATTGTGGATTATTGCCCTGCACCGTATCTTCCACGGTAGAAGAGATGTCTGCAGAACGGCGAGGCTGATGTTGTTCCATTTCTGTTTGCAGGCTTTCCAGAGACCCTCAATGGTTATTGGACGGCGTTAATCAAGGGCCTGTTTCAATAATCCAAATTCACAGAAATCCATCAGGGATGCATCTGGTGCCTTGACAGGATTGTAACGTGATTTACAGTTTCATCATGCAAAGCCAACATAAATTGAACGGACGTAATGGCTGGAGGCTTGTCTCGGTGCAAGCAAACTTTGCTTTTGTCCTCTCCATACAATCCACATAAAGAGAGTTAACCTTCGTTTTCATGTCCACTCTTTTGATTTTGAGCTTGTCCTTACATTCCTTGGACCACTCTAAATGGACGGTAGAAAATCTCTCGGTTTGTTGCAATGATTGAAGTGGACGTAGGCTTCATCCAAAGTGAGAACGTACTTCCATCGTTTTGCTACGAGCTAACCCTTATAGTTCCTCATCCTTTCTGTAACGTGTCGTGGCAGCAGCTTAGAACAGATTCTTGTTACGCTTTTCCAGTTGCAAATCTTTGCGATTCCTTTTTCGGTTGCTGAATTTTCACACAAGATAAGCTGCTTGACCTTTCGAATGACCTGTGATTCCTAACTTTCGGCCTGTGGGAACTCGAGAATTTTCTTGTTTATGGCCAGCTGAAATGAACCCTTCCCGAGTTTTTAATTTTACATTCAGTACTGCCAATATGCTTTTTATCGACACAGAGAAATATCGTGTTTTAAGTGCGCCATTTACAACAGAATAGCTGTAATTTGCGTCGGAAAGGGCAGTATTACATGACATTTACTGCTTTCGAATGAAACAACAATATCGATATAATACCATCAATTCACGTGCTTTCTGTCACGCAATAAATCGTACCAAAGATCGTAATCAACCTTCGTAAAAGACTCTTCCTAATAAAGAAATTTAATGAAACCAAAACTGAATCAACCTTCTGTAAAAACCTAAGGGACAGGAATATTTTTACGTTATAGCCAGTATTCCTCATTACTTATGCTCCATCTCAGCACATCCCTATAATAAAGGTGGGGTGTACATTTTCTCGGTGGTACCGAAGCATATCTGAGGAATATGAAAAGTCTGATGTACTGAAAAGAACATACACACAATCCGATGAAACCAACACTTAATGGCTTAACAACATGTGACTGGCTGTTGTTTAAAGCTAGTGACTGGCTATTGTTTACGATTTGTTACGTGCTAGTTAGCGCTGATTACCCGATTACATAATGGCTGTAAGCATAGAGAATCCAGACTAAATTTCTTCAGAGTCTTTTTTTTATAGTTAATTTTTCATCAAATTGCTGTATTTCTTTTCCGTTTCCGCGTTAGACAGGTTCCTGATACAGAGGTAGGTTTATATAAAAATTCTGTTAGCAAATTCACGGGACCAGGAAAAATTTCCGCTACGAACAGGTTTTCGCTACATCCAGGTTCCCTTATAAACACGTTGTAATATTTGTTATACAGTTTTTTGTTTTGTGTTCTTCATCTCAAAAAGATTTTTTTAACGGATGCACATTAGGAACCGAAGTGTTGTAGGCGGCACAAACATCGGCCGTATTGCAAATGGATATAATGGAGAGCTATATAACACCTCAATTACGAGGGTAGCCCAGAAAGTAATGCACCACAATTTTTTCCTCCGTATCAATGGGAAATTTGAGATATGCAGTCTTTGAAGTTTTCGGAGTGCACGCACAAAGTTTCCGTTTCTTCGGACAGATAGCGTACGTGGTGATGTACGTTACAAGCACCGTGTCGTCGTTGAATTTCTCTCTTTGGAACAAGAAACGGTTGGAAACATTCACAAACGTTTATGTGCAGTTTATGAAGCATCAGCAATCGACAGAAGTACGGTTAGTCGCTGGGCACAGAGGGTGAGGCCATCAGAAAGCGGTTCGGCGGAGCTCCAAAATTTGCCGCGGTCCGGGCGGCCATCCTCGGCTGTCACACTTGACAAGATGCAGCGTGCTGATGGGCTCATTCGTCAGGACCGACGCAGAACGACTCGGCAGTTGGCGCTGGAGCTGTCAATCAGCAAAGGAAGTGTGGGTAAAATCATCCATGCTCTTTGAATACACAAAAACACGTCTTCACGATGGGTTGCACGCTGTCATACGGAGGAACACAAAGCTCTGAGAAAAAACATTTCTTCTGAGTTGCTGCAACGTTTTGAAGCTGAGGGGGAAGCCTTCTTGTCCCAGATTGTGACAGCTGATGAATCCTGGGTGCACCATTTTGAGCCCGAAACAAAACGACAATCGATGGAATGGCGTCATCCGCACTCTCCACAGAAAAGAAATTCAAAGCAACTGCTTCTGATGGTAAGGTCATGATCACTGGTGTCATTGATGTGATGCCAAGTGGCAGCACCATTAATTCTGAGACATATGTGAACACATTAACCAAACTCCAGAAGCGCTTCCAGCGACTCGGACGCCATAACAACCCAGCTGATTGTTTGCTTCAACACGATAACGCTCGTCCTCACTCCAGTTTGAGGACGTCGGAACACATCAGGAAACAGGGTTGGACAGTGTTACCCCATCCACCCAACAGCCCTGACCTAGCGCCATCAGACTTTCACTTATTTGGGCCATTGAAGAATGCCATTCGTGGAAGACATTTTGAGGATGACGAAGAGGTGATTCGCACAGTGAAGATATGGCTGCGTGAACAGAACAATGACTGGTACCGACAGGGCATACACGCCCTTGTGTCTCGCTGGAGGAAGGCCATAGAACGGGGCGGAGATTATGTGGAAAAATAGGGAGTGTAGGAGAAACATCATTCTTTCGTGTGTATAAGTTTCATTGTGTTCAATAAATAATTATTGAAGAGAAAATTTGTGGTGCAATACTTTCTGGGCTACCCTCGTAGAAGAATATCTGCCATGGGCAATTTTCCAACAAGGTGGTGAGCCGCCACTTTGGGTATTATCTATACGTGTATTCCTGAATCAAACGTTTTCCAAGTGATGGTTTGGAAGGGATGGTCCTTTACGTTCTCAGGACATTACCCCCTTAACATTTTCCTATGGGAATACGTTAAAGATACATAATTCTTTCTTCATCATTACCCTATATGTATGCATTTCTGGCGAGCATAACGGATGCGATAATGTCGGATCCAACAGCCATGGTGGCGAATACTTGGCGAGAAATTCAGTATGCTCTAGATGTTCTCCGAGCAACGAAAGGGGGCATGTTCAGGCTTATTAAGGATATGAAAAACTTTCTGATATGAAGAACTTATATAAAAAGCTGTATATAGTTGTCTAACTTGTTTGTGTTTTATTGCGTTTCTATATCGGGGATAGAGTTTACGATTATCTTATATTTTAATTAGTAAATTTTATAATATGAGCATTGATAAATTTTGAGTATTTTTTGCGTTTTAAAAGGAAGCATTGGTAAATTATGATGAAGTTTCTGTGGAAAAAATGAACAATTGTTTTCTCGTGTTGGAAGGATGCTATCGTAACTCCATCTACAGTAAATTTTGTAGAAAACGTCTGCTTACAAATTTATTTTAAATTGCCTCAAAAAATATAAAGGAAGAATGTATTTTAACGGAAAAATCAATGTTTGATAGTGGCTTTTCTGTGAAGTTGTAAACATAAGTTGGGCTCCAAGTTTTCTTAAAAGAGCCCACTAGAAGGATGTAGCCTCTCGAAAGTTGTTTTCAAAAATTTCACGCCTCGCTCGCCCAACCATTCTCTTGTTTGTTCTGCTATGCTAAGTATGAATGAAGGAGAAATGTAAACACGAGCGGGACAAAATTTTCTGCTCTTTTTCCGGAGCTCCAACCGAGAGACGACGAGAGAATTTGAATAAACGGTGGTGGTCAGCTGCATATTGTTCACTGATGGATGTTAGAGTGGCCGGGCCGATTATTTGCATTCACGGTCTATCTTGAGCTTTCATCTGCTAGGCACGTTCTGAATTGCTAATAGAAAGAATTGGATGGAGGAAGGGGAAAGAGGAGGAGGAGAGGAGGAAGGGGAAAGAGGAGGAAGGGGAGGAGGAGGAGGGTGAGAAGCTATTTGTTTATTTATCCTGGACATGTCATCAGTCGAGTTAATTGCAACCAGGCTTTGTAATGACATTTCACGTATGAAATATTAAAATCCAAGAGAATGAATGCAAGTTTGATAAATGAAAGTTTGAACTAATTGGGTTCACTAGTGATTCACATTACACGTCCGTTCGATTCGCACTCTTTTGCAACCGGCACCACATTTAATCTCCATCATACACCCTCGTTGGGATTTCTCCTACTAATGGAATCCCTCTCGACTCCATGTTTCTCTCGTTTTATTCGAGACGACCAACTTCGGCCTTAATTGTTAACGAGCTAAAGAGAAACGAACTATTTTGCGGAAAGCATCAACGATTAAAAATTATGAAATCGTCTTTGTGCAAAGCGCCAATCTCGATACAATATTATGATAATTTAGGACTATGAATAGTAGGACCATTATAAAGTTTTTGGCCCTTAATTTATAATCTTCAGTAACTCTTTCCTTCATTAATGCAACTTTTTTTCACATTCTGTAAAGAATTATGTTGGCCTGGTGAGTTCAGTGAAATTACAGTTTGCTGATGCAGAATCCGCTAACTGGAAAACGGTGTCAGAGGTCGCGGGTTCGTTTTCGCTTCTATATGTAGGCCAATGGTTTTCCTTAATCTCCTTGTCATCGTTAGAGTGCATTTTTCTTCTCAAGGGCAGGAGGAGCCTGGAGTAGCTTAAACTGAAATTAACCCTAAGGGGATCGTGCAGCAGCCATATCAATCATTGAATCCTTACATTATGGTTTAGAAATCTATTAATCGTATTTAATATTACCGTATCTAGTGAAATATTTCGAAAATATCATAAGGAAACTGCAATTAATAGGATTTAAATTTGTGTTAAGATTGCCTTTAAAATATTTGTTGCTTGAAGAAATTCCTTGAAAGGCATCTGCGAACATAAAATAACCAAAACGGATTAAAAAAGTTTAGTATTTAGCGTATAAACGCAAAATGACGCTGAAATATAGGCCGATATTGAGAGAACAAAACAAAAAATGTAGTTATGCCAAATAACAAGCATGGAAGACATAACGCAACGCTATACAAATTATATACGAATATAGAAGGCATATGCTTTGGATTAAACTAGTGGCAAAGATGGTTTATTCTGAGGATATTCTAGCTTCTTGTAAGTAACTTTTTTTTCTGAATAACAAAAAATGTAGCAAGAGTTACAGTAAGAGAAAGAATTTACCATTCCACACGAGAATTTACCATTGTACCGCTCATGTTTACCATTTATTCTTTACTACAGAATTTTCCATTGCACTTTACACGGTCCAACCAACAGAGCATAGCCAACATAAAAAAATGGTACATGGTGTGTATAAACTGTGAGATCTGCACACATATCACTCGTTGCTGTAATGGGCAAAACGAGCGATTTATGAGATCTGCAAAAGGGGATGATCATTGGGTAGCATTTCCGAAACTTCGCGTACTGCTTGACACAAAGTCTATCATGATTGGACAAATGGCACTATTGCAAATAAACGGTGTGGAAACTGCAAAGCACTACGCGCCTTTAATGTGAGAGATGGATTCGATTGCAGAGATGTGTCCAGGTAGACCGTTAGGCAACGCTCAACAACTCACCGTCCAAATAAATAGGAGGCTAGAAGTGGTGTATCGACAAGGACAGTAAAGCGAACCATGCTGCATATGGGGATTCAAAGCAGACGAATGGTCACTGCATCCTGGCTGACAAAGACGGATCAGCAAAAACGGTTACAATTGGCATTGCAGTTTAGGTATTGGATCATGAGTCACGGTTTCTGCTCCATTTAACGGATGTACGTTGTCGTAGTCGGCCTCCTTAAAGAATCACCCTGGAACCATTGTTCTATGAATAAGAGCTGATGGTGGCAGTGTTATGGCTTGGGATGTGTTTTTATGGAATTGTCTGAGTCTGCTGATATCCTTGAAAAGCACTCTCGCCCGATTTGGTTATTTTGTTCATCGTTGCGGCTTTGATGCACACATGATGACTCTCTTTCCTTGGGGCGGATGGAATATTCGGCATATGAGCAGAATTGTCCGGGAATAGTTGGAGGAGCATGACCAAGAATTCCAAATACTTCCCTGACCTCCTAATTCCCCAGACCTACATCCAATCGAGGACTTTCTGAAAGAAGGACTATGCTCGCTGCTGACCTTGAGATCATTCTCGTGACAGTCAAACTATAAATAATAAGAAAAATGTAGAAGAGACCGTTAAGTTGAGAAATTTCTTTCGCTGTAGATTTTTCCCGGCGAAAACCTCTGAAAGAATACTATAGAACGACCACAAGTTAAACCAATTTATAGAAAAGTTGCAAAGCTTCGTAGATATTTCATCTAGCAGCGAACTTCACGTAGAAATAGAATATTAAGTCTCAAAGGGAGGGTGTGAATAGTAAGATTAAGTCATCATTACTGACTCGACAAGAATAACTTATAATAGGTATACCCTCTATAGTAGTCGAATTCACGAAAGAGACTTTTCGAAATAAAATACAGAACTATGTGAAGATTGATTGCAAGGCGTTACAAAGTAGTACAGTAACAATGTGGGCCTTCTGCATGATCTGTTCCACTGTGATTCTCTCGTCTTCAAGGGCCTCCATTTGCTGCACGATTTGTGGTTCTTCAGTGATGGGAAGCCGCCTAAAGCGAGGGTTGTTTTCCAGGCTCATCAGTCTTCTTCGGAAGCCTCGCCGCCACGTACAATGGGGCATTGTTCCCGCACATGGTCGTCTACTTAGCATGGATCTGTGGCGTTGTTTCCCTTCAAATGCAGAAAAGATATCACATCTTGGATTCTGTTCTGTGGCGGTGAATCCACGAAATACACCACCCTGCAGGAATCTTGCTACACGCTAACATTGTCGTTTCATAGAGGAATCCGACTTCTATGGCAATTGGTGAATGAAAGACTTTATAATCAACCTTTGGTGCATAATTAAAGTAGGGATAGATTCCGCACTCTGTTTTGTACAGTACAAAACGATTAAAAATTGCTTAAGTAACCCCGAACGCGTATAAGTTCTGGGAATGAAATTCAATATTTTTAATCTAAATTTACATATCTCTTAGAAATGCAGTCTTGTAATAAAAGAGCAAAGGAATTGTGTTCTTTTGTATTAAAAGAAGTTTCCATAGGACTGCTCGTAACACTATTCAACTCGACAATATCTCTCATCTTCTATGAGGTATCTTTTTTCATTTATATAGCATACGAGATTAATATTCATCTGAATTAAAGATGGAAGAGCGAGGTAGTAAAAGCGCTCCCTTTTTAATCTTTCTGCAAGTCGAGTTTTAGTTTTATCACGTCTGCCTTTGCAATTTCTGATTCTAAACGGTTTCGAGTTTCAAGTGTGACAGTAGGCCCTTCTTTTAATCTCGGATTGCAAACCAACGCAAAGACTCTTTAATGGAATAATTATTTCCTTAAGAGTTTATTGAAACTCCGGCGAGACTGGAAAAGCTAATTTGAGATAACAGAAGTTTTTATTGAGGGGAACGTAAGGTTTATATGTGAGGCAAAAGACCCTTTGGCGTTAGAAAAGCCGGTTGCGAAACTTTATGAGGTTCCCCCCTTTGAATTTTATTAGGGACAAATGAAAAAAAAAGTCAGCTAGAAATTATGAAAAACGGAAATCGCTTAATCCTTTACGGGGTATTAAAGCGATTCTGGATGCGTGCAAACTGCGTACGGAATCTCTGATAATTTGAGCAAATCCTTTTAAAATGCAATTAGTTTCGTGGTTTTCTTAAGGGTAGATTTAACGGAAGAGATGTGGGGGTCAAAGTGAATTATCTTCCCCTTCTCTATTTCCTTCCTCACCGGTAAAGTTGTATGTGGAAGGAAAAACCGATAAAATCTTCCAACTGCTTTGCGGCTTATCTCTGTCTTTCTCCTCCTCCTGCTTCTCTTCTTCTTTTCCACTGTCTTTGCCTTAAAAACTTTTGTCTTCTTTTCCCAATTCCTTCTTCGTGTACTCTTTTCTCTACCTCCATCTTCTCTTCTGCCTACAAGCCATTTCTGTTGTTCCTTTTCTCTCTCTCTCTCTCTCTCTCTCTGCTATATTATTTGTGCTTAAACCTATTCTGATTTCCAGCTTCTACTTTCCTCTGTTCCCTTCTCTTTCCCATTTGTCCCATTCTTTTAACGTGCGCAAAAGCGTCGCGCCCCAAGTCCCTTCTGTGGCTTGTCACCTGAGGCAAAGAACTCTTCTTCGTCACGTCCGCAAGACAATGGGGAATCGACACAATGCACTTGTCCAAGCTATCAACAATTCTTGGGCTCATCCTTGTCAGTGGAAGCTCTGGTCGTCCCACATGATTCCCGACGTCATCTCGGCTTCGAATCAATTGCGTAGAAATATCCCCCTTCTTCTACTCTTCTTCTTCGAAATCCTTCGCGTTCTCCTCAAAGTGCTTCAACAGAACCTCCTGACTCTATTACGAATTTATACGAAGCCCTAAAGCGTTCGTTTGATCATAAAGGCTCAGATGAATGAATCACGAGAACACATTATCTGATGACTTCAAAATGTTGGGAACGGTTTGCTGATGTTAGATCGAATAAATAAGGATTTCAAAAATTTAAAAGCAGCAAAATTACGAAAAAGTATTTTTATGAAATATTCGAAAATTTTTAATCTTAAAATTTTAAAGAATTTGAAAATATATTTTTACATCCTGTAACACAAAAGAGATGAAATGTTTGTTGTTTTTTTAATTCTCGGCGATTCTTTTTTTTTTTTTAATTCATACACGGTATGCCGACAGATTTATCAAAACTTAAACAATGATTTGAACAAATCTACCTCAAAGCATCGATATATCGACGTTTTTTGTCGTAGCTTTTTATTTATGGAATATGAATTCCTGAAATTTTAAGTGGTATTATAATCTCGTGACATGAAAATGCGATTCAAGAAGTGAAGAGGTGAATTAGACTCGAAAGCCATATAGCATGGACTATCAGTTCATTAACAAGACTTCGCTGACATCGTTAGAATGGAAAGCTGAGTGTACCTGCAAACTTAACTGCTTCCGAGGAAGAGCGTTTGGAAAGCACAGCGAATCTTCATGTGTTCGAGCAAAGAGTTCTTATGACAAGAGGCGAACATAAAAGGCTATGTATACCGGGTGTCTCAGAATTCATGGTACAAACTTCTAGGGGTGATAGGTAGTGCTAACAGGAACAATGATTTCCTATGCCATTTTTGCCTTTAAGCTCTCTTGTGGGAGATAAACGCCAGTAAAGGTGGGATTGCTTGCTGGCCCTGGAGGGTGGCTGCCGGAAGATCACAAGCTTGCTACTGTCCGATACCTCAACAAAAGTGGAATCTTCTGATACCAAAAT
>JAHWFO010015425.1:3880757-3913468 GCA_023313115.1 Rhysida immarginata | reverse complement strand
CCTCCAGGGGCAGCAACCCCACCTTTAGTGGCGTTTATCTCCCACAAGAGGGCTTAACGGCAAAAATGGCATAAGAAATCATTGTTCCTGTTAGCACTACCTATCACCCCTAGAAGTTTGTACCATGAGTTCTGAGACACCCTGTATATGAACAATGCACCCGCTCAATTAGATCACTTCACACGTGAGTTTCTTGCGAAAAACAATACTATTTCGTTTCCACACTCATCCTACTCGCCAGTTGAAAAGTCGCCGTTTTGATACGATTGAGCAGATCTAGTGCAAACTGCAGAAAGTGCTTGACTCGTTTCAACAAAAAGACTTAAGACACATTCCTTAAGTGACAGGAACACTGGATTCATTGTATGACTTTGCAAAGAGAATATTTTGAAGGGGACACTGTGTAAATGTATTTTTTTAAAAAAAGTATTTTCTCTTTAAACGAACCAGTCCTGGAACATTTTGATCATACCTCGGATAATAAAAATCGTGCGCTAAAATTTTAAATAATATATTACCCATTGCAATAAGGGCGAACGTAACTTGAATACTTACCAAAAAATTAGTTTTATGCCCATCAATTAGGATTATTTGCAATTTTCCTGAAGTTTAAACGCCTGTCTCTTATCTTCAAAAGTGTCATATCTTTTCTGTGCACCCCTTTTTGTACCGTTGAAAATATTTCACCCCTTACCTTACAAATGATAACAGTCCTTTTCCTCCCTTCCTTCGCTAATTCGAATGGAATTGTCGAGATTTGCAACGGAAAGCATTAAATGGAATTTTTAAATAGCAGTAATATTTTTAAATGAATATTTATAAATATTTTTTAGCTTTAAACGCTGCTACTAATTGCTCATCATTATACTCTTCAAAAATGAATGCAATTATTTTCTTTATAAATAATTTTTATCTCATTCAAATCAACTCACCTTTCCTAAATACGCCATTGAGACCGCCCTATTGAAGACTATGCTTAAGCAGTATCTTTGCATATTGCAGCGAAATCCGGTAAAACCTTTATGATATCTTCATATATTTAGTATTTTCTGAATAATAAGTTTTTATCATAATGAGTAATCACACAATCACTATGAAACTGAGAAATTCTAAATTCGATGTGTCGGCTCGCTGGTCTAGAGCGCTATGGCGTAGGCTTTTCTGAATCTGCCGGATCGCGGGCTCGAAAAACGCTGTGGGTATGATATTTGTGTTTGTGTCAGCAATGAGTATAGGTAATAGTCATATGGAATTTGTCTCAAGAAGCGTAAAGAAATTAGTTATGAACAGGGCGCAAAATGATGTAGATGCACACAAAAGCCTAATGAACCAAACTAGCAAATTAGAAGTTTGCATTTTAATGCGGTGGAACACAGGAAGGTTATGTTGAAGCTTCTATGTTTGTTTGTAAGAATACGCAGAGAATAAATATTTTCTTGTAGCTTTTCTCATTTCATACTTCGGTCAGGAGAATTTTGCTTGAGAATATTTAGCTAGAAATGAAATGTTTTCTATGCTGAATTGGAAGTGAAAGGCAGTGAGGATTTCCAGTGGCGTTGTAGTGGAAGAATTTCTGCCCAGTTATCCATTAATAAACGGTTTTCTTTATTATTAAATTCTTTAAATTTTATTCATGAAATATCAAGAATCTTCTCTACATGAAATGGGAAATAAGAAAGAAACATTGATTAAGGAATTTAAATCCCATGAATTAAATCTAGTCAACCAACAAAAAGAAAAGTGACATTGCTATAATTTTTCATTTACCTCGTTTTCTAAATTGCAAACACTTTATGGGTTTTTGAACCTCTAATATGCATCCTGTAAATGAATCTCCCTCCAATTGTTTGAAGCGAAAGTTTACGAGAAAGAATTTTCTAATAAATTATAAAACGATGCTGAAAATCTTTTGAACAATGCTAAAAATACGCATTACTGAGTAAAATTGTAATATGGCAAAGAAAGATGCGGTTTTAAATTTTGAAGCAGAAGGAGAAGAAGAAAGTTTAAGATTAAAGAAGTCCCTATTTTTTGACGAGATTAAGTCTTGTAGCTTCTATCAAATGGTGACGGGAGTTGAAGGAACCTGAGCCACTGTTTGCTTTAGCATTTCAGCTGAAGCGCTTGAGTTGCATTCAGGGCGGCCGTTGGAATTCTCCCGAGTGGAAAATTTTCCCGGGAACACAGTCAAAAGCAGGCGATAATGGCGTTAGACGGGAACGGTGGCGGAGAGATCCGGGAGAAGAGGAGAAGGCAGTCCCGTACCCTCGCCTCCTCATCTTTTTTCTGCTCCTTCTCCTTTTTTCTTTCCAAAGACAGCTCCGAACGAAAGCCGATGATGTTTTCTGCCTAAAAAGAATGAAGTTAAAGAGAAAGAAAAAGCAGCGGGAGAGCAGCTGAAAGGGAGAAATGTGGAGGAAATTTTTTGGAGGGAAATGGCAGGAAATTTTTAAAAAAAGTCAAAGAAGACGTAAGGGAAAAAAAAAAGAGGACAGAACCTTAGGATAGATGGTAGAGCAATGTGGAGGGGGTGAAAGCTGACATTTATCAGCACAGTGATTGAAGTGAGTAACGATTCGAATGAGAAGACACGTCGCCCTCCTCCTTCTACGCACCATCATCCAACTCCAATAGCCGAGAAGTTGGTTCGTTCCTCCGTTCGGGGGGTTCTGGAGATTTCTTCTGTTCACCGGAGAAGAAATTTCAATTATTCCCAACGTGAAGTGGCATATGAATTTGAAATTGAAAACTTCTCCGTGAGTAAAATTTATGAAATTACCGAGTACATGCGATGTAAGAAAGTTTTATGATCGTTAGGCGTACACCTGAGAAAGGAGGCCAAATTGCTTTCTGCTAGAATGCTC
This sequence comes from Rhysida immarginata, assembly GCA_023313115.1. NCBI lineage: Eukaryota > Metazoa > Arthropoda > Chilopoda > Scolopendromorpha > Scolopendridae > Rhysida > Rhysida immarginata. The sequence goes on along the minus strand of JAHWFO010015425.1, from coordinate 3,910,604 downwards.
TCTTCGCCGGACGACGGAATCCATCCGGAACTGATGCGCTTTACAACAATTCTTCGTCCGCCCACTCATTTGTCCCCCCCCCCCATTTTTCCCCACCCACCCAAACCTTTCATTCTTTGTCTTCTCTGTGTCTTTTTTAAGCCTCTTTAACTTCTTTTATTCTATGCCACATTGAAAGGGGTACTATTTTGCGCATTTTTTTCGCTTCCCTCCTTTTCGTTTTCGTAGTTTTTTTGTCTTTTAGCGTTTCTTTTTCCCTTCGGAATATTGCAACTACTGTCACGAGTTAAGATTAATTTCAAACAGTGGAGAAATTGTTTGAGATTTATGTTACCGCAAGATATTATGAATCATTTCGACAGGTTTTCATCGATATTTGGCAGGATAGGATATTCAAAGCCACGTAATATTACATACCGGTTGAAATAATTTTAGTCATTGAAATACGGAATTTAAGATCATGTCTTTAAAAAGCGTTTATAATCCTTACAACTGCAGAGATCCTGAAACTTTCAAGATATAAGGGGTCCTTTGAAGACCAAAATGGCATATACAGTATTGGCCAAAAAAAAAACCCATGAGTTTTTAAGCAGAACTCGGAAAATACTTAATATTTTTCAATTCTATATTACACACTTATAGATATTAGAGCTTCACTCTTTATGCAAATTGAATTGGGTGAAACCAGTTGAGAACCAAATAGTTGAAAAATAGAATGATGAAAATGATACGACACACTTTTAAAAATTGTGTGAAATATTTATATATATATATATTTCTTTATTTCTTTTGAAAATCACTGATTATGTGGCCTCAAATGTTGGAAAGAAATAGATAACTAAATAGTGAAATACTTTTATCAGACGTCTTATTTAGTATCAGTTAGAAATAAAAAAGGAAATAGAAAATCATTATCTAATTTGAAATGGGACACATACGAGCCTATATAGACCAGAAAAAAAACATTGCTGAATTTGCACGTTTGATTGAACGATCTAAGTGTGTAGTGACGAATTTCATTAATGATCTTCAGAAGTACGCCACTTAGAGTTGTTCTGGAAGACCTTCTGCTCTTACTCCTAAGGATCACCGTCGAGAGATAGGACTTGCAAGCAATGAAACAGATTTTAGCCGCTTCTATAGAGCGAACCATTGATACAACTATTCATGAAGGACCATCCGCAGATATTTAAACAATTTTTCTCACAGAAAACTGCAGAAGATAAAGCAGTAAACCTAAGAAATAACACCTTGAATTGCAAGAGATACATGCCATAGAAACAAGAGTAGGATTCTGTGATCATTAGTGATGAGAAATTTACTTTAGACGGGCCGGACGGCTGGAACTGCTATTGGCACTATCTTAGTAAAGGGACAATTTTTTTTCTAGAAACGCATTTAAGGAGGAGGTTCCGTCATGGTCTGGGGGGGGGGGGCAGCGTTTTAGTTCTAAATGAAAATTGGAGCTGGTCTTTGTGGATGGTAGAATGGATTCATATTTCATATATGTACCAAGCAATGCTTGACACTTATCTGGTCCATTCTGGCCAAATAACTGGAGGGTTATCCAACAAAATAACGCACATGCCATTCATTGAAAACCACAATGGCATGGTTTCAGAAGTCCGGACAGCAACCCCATAGAAACCTAAGTGAAATTTTGGTTCGAAGTATTTATGCCAACGGCAAACAGCTCGAAGATGTTCAACCCTCAAGCGAGCAATCCTCGAAGAAATACCATGGGAAACTTTGCAAAAATTAGTGGAATCGATGAAGGATAGAATGTTATATGTCATCCATAATCAAGGAGGCACTACAATATATTAATCTTCATTTATTGTAATAAAAGCTTACACTGTCTTATTTTGTCCGCATCGTTTTCATATTTATTTTATTTTTTTACTATATGAAATAGAAATTCTTCTCCGGTATTTTGTTTCTTAGCGTAAAATCATCATTAAACTGCATGAAGAATAACTAAATACGAGGAAAAAATTGTATCTTATCTTTTTAGCTAACTGTAATCGCTCTGGAAGACTACAAAATATGACGGAAAGTTCTAGGTATACTGACACACTCACTGTCGGACCTGGAATAGGATCCAGTATCCTAGCCCCATGATTATGAGTTTGCGCTTAGAGCCATGAATGTGCCCTGACGGGAGCTGTTATTATTAAAACTTCATATTCTTTAAACAATAAAAATATATTTATTGCGTAAGATAAAATAAGCGGTATTCCCATTTTTAATTCCTTTCAAAGAGTGAAAAATTTAAACCTTTTTTGGTGGTGTATGTCTTGTTGGCTGAATTAAAGGCTTCAACCGCATCCACTTTATGATGATGTAAAACGCGGTTTCTACTTAATGTCAATTGCACTAAAAAATTATAATTGCGACAAAATAGTATTAAGCTTTGACGAAAAGGAAAAAAATCTTTTTATTACTCTCAAGTAAGTTTTTAATTGCACGCTGCATTTTTAAAGGTTGTTAGAATGTCAGACTGTGTTGGTTAGTGAGGAAGGTTTAACTAATTTCTTGGTGAGCTATAATCTCGCTTAATGAAGTCTGTGTTGCGAGAGACGACTGTCTATACACGATAGGCGCTGAGCTCGAATCTCCTTCAAGTCGGAAGGAGGAGAAGTGCAGACACAACTGGAGCAGCCATTATTTTTCGTACCAATCGAGAGTCATGCAGACTGTCATAAAGAAAATTAACTGCTTCCTTGCGTCCACCCGCCATCTTCGTCTGTTTCGTTCTTCTTTTTTTCTTTTTAACCCTTCCTCCTCTTTCCGTGGCGACTGACGCGAAAAATAAGCCTAATAAAGGGGGCGGAGAAATTTTTCTCCTCGAAAGATCCTTCGTGCCAATCCTTTATTCTCAGTCTGATATTACTCTGCTGCCGTTTTTTTTTTTCAATTAGGCCTATTCCATTTTGCTGTTTTTCCCTCGACCGACCAGGACCCGAGGAATTTTCGAGTTCGTCGCGCAGCGTTTTTCCTCTCAAATTAATCACTTGTGGAAAAATGCGGCCACTTTTGCGTGCGCTCGGCGTTCGCCATTTTGAATGAAGAAGCCACTCTCTCTTTGTCACATACTGTTTCCTAAAATACAAATGGAAAAGAAAAATTACGGTAGCCTATCTCTTCGTATATTTTATTTATTTTTATCGTTTCTTCTTTTTTTCTTTTTTTAACCTCTCTCCGCCAAGTTCCACCATTTGCACGATATTAGTGTTTACGAGTTAATAAAAGGCGCCAGCTAATGAAGAACTCGAGGTTGGCGAAACATTGTGTTTTCCAAGTCCTACAAAACGATTAAGTCATTTTTGATATATTAAAAAGCTTGTCGCCACTGAAAGCTTTTCCTAATTAGGCAGATATTAGAAAGCAAGCTCTAGTCGTGCTGCTTCCACGACCTCAGCTGCTCACGAGCGAAATTATTCCGATTAGGTGGTCGCCTTTGACGTTAATTTGCTTTACTCGCGAAAGGGGCTGCGAGAGTTATGATTCACACTCACTTACAGTTTGCGTTGCGGTGCCGGTCACTTTGCAGTTGATCTTCACGGACCCTAGATTACGTCTTAGTTATTGCTTTAATACACTTATCCGTGTCGTCATTACTTTCTCCGAAGTTTCCACTCTGCGCAGGGCTAAATTGTGTCCATCCAGCCGTTGCTTTCACAACCAGCGGCAGAAAACACGCCATTTCGTTAAAATGAATGTATTGTAATTAAATAAAACCAGAGAAGTTAATAGCATCTTTAAAGAATTGGAATTGATTCATTAGATCCGATTCACTTTTCACTAAAGCTATTTTGCATATTAGACTTCAAGAAATGAAAGTTAGCGATAAGAGAGATTTTGCTAAAAATTTTATAAAGGACATTTTTGGCATATTCTTATAGAAATTTCTAATATTTACGCTGTAATAAAGATTATGATAATTATGTAATTTCAATTTTTAATTATAATGAATTTCCTTAGCCTGTGGAGTAATGCTTGTAATTTATTAAGCTTTTTGCAGTAATTGTGAAATAATTTTTTATTAAAAAATTTTAATTATTAATTTATCTTTTGTGTTAAGATAAATTTTTAAATGATGTCTCTTCAAAATTACCTTGGAATCTTACGAGTCCCATAGTTCTACTTTAAATTCATATTTTTGCTGTACAGAGAAAAGTTCCATTATATTTTTGTTTTACGGCCTTTCAGCTATAAATCAACCCGAAGAGTATAACATCAAACTTGAAAAACATTAATGTTAAATAAAATTTATGTTTAAAAAAGGCAGCTGTTCTACAGAATCCATTGACTTATCTGAGTATTTTTTGTAAAGCAGCTGAAAATCGTTAAATCTTGGGCAAAACTGTTCAATTTCTCATTACTTAAAACTATTTGAGGTTACAAAAATATAATGAGTAAAATATTAAAATTCGAAATTATGAAACTTTTTAGTTGTTAAATCGAATTCTGGACAGATCAGTAATTAAAATTTAAAAAAAAGTCTTTTAACTGTGAACACTATAAAAGAAAGAACAAAAAACCAAAAACCACGAATCCACAAAGAACAAATTTCGGTGAGCGTACTTTGTAAATAGGAATTAAAATTACTGATAAGAAATAAACACGGAATTTTTTAAATACGTTGTTGACCCAAACGTAATCTATGAATATGCCGTGTAACTGAACTGTCTGAATAAGCTTTGAATAAACCGCAGGGGTGGGGGCATCCCCTACAAATCTACCTTATACAAATCTACGTCACTCTCATGGAAAGTGGTTGGTGATATGGTACTGTGACGCCAGAACTTTATATGGTTATCAATGTTCTGTTCATTTTCCATCGCTGAATTAGTGACATTTGTCTCACGAAAATGACGGTGGGAGAGTGCCCGCTAGCAGCGAAAGCATGCATTGCCGGACATACGTTACTGGGCACTTTTTGTTCCTTGTTCTACCAGGAAGTACATATCAAAGTTTATACAGATAATTCAGGAATATCCTGTATAAAAAGCTTAAAACTTTATGCATATATGGATCTGATTTGGAGTTTTTTCCAGAGGTTTTCAAGCTCGTAAGAATTGAGAGACAGCTCAAGTGTATGCAGATGTGTCTTCTGATAGTGTCGGGATAATAAAAAAAATTAAAAATTTAAAATCCTGCCTTTTTTGTCTAGTACGTCCCCTTTTTAGTAGATTGCTTTCGCATCATAAAGCCTCAGTAGGTGATAACCACAGTCATTAGCTTCATTTCTTGTTTACTTTTGGAAATATGGAGAGGTTTAATAGTTTCACTTTTTTAAAAAATGTAAACGAATGAAGTATTGTTCCGAGCTGGGACGTTATGGAAGTTAATATTGCTTCATTTTATTATACAAAGTAAATTAACTTGAACCGTACATATTTTTGAGATATTTTTCTAGTAGTTTATAATGTTCAACCAACGATGATCTGGTACTTTTTAAGCGGTAAATGGTATGAAATATACAATGTATGTTGTATTATTCATTTTCTTCTGCGTTTTTAGTGTTATGCTAAAATAACGGTCTCCGGAAATGTTAATGTTTAACAAAAATAGAATACAGAGCTTTTGAAAACATATCTGTTGAATGTGCCAGAACGACGAAAGACGGTTAATCCTACAGGGAAATTAAGCCCAAAATCTTAAGTGAATGCAATGAGCACAGTTCCCCTTAGGAAGTCTTAAAGTTGTTTGAAGCTTTTAAAAGAAACCAGAAAGCCCTTTCTTTAACTACGTGTTAGGAATGTAAAGAGGAGCAGTAAAGGAATTACATTGTTTACGTACGACAATGTAACTTCAACGGAGTTATGATAAAGCAAGGCTAGAAAAGAAGTGATAATAAGAAAGTGCTCTAAAGCATTCTTTTATTTCAGGCGTAAGTCCCCTTGATACGTAAATTGGATAAGAATATTATTTCACTTGGTGGTTATGAATTTTAAAAATATTTTGAATATTTTATTTTTAAGAAACTTGATCCTTAATGGCAGCGTGTTTCAGGATTTTCAGTTGCCATTTTATAGTTTAGATTGTTCGCTTTAAACTTCGATTTTTCAATGGGTTTGTTTGTCCTTAGTTTGTCATCTCATGTTACTTAAGGTCCTAAAAAAATATAATACATGAAGAACTATAGGTGGCGCCGCAATTGTGAACAATTAAAATAGGTTCGATCTCGTTACCTTAAAACGCTCATCCTTGTCTTATCTCGTTGGCTTCTCTTTAATATGCAGCCCATAAAAATGTTAGAGTAGTTTCTTGTATAATAATACTTGCTTTAAGAATAGAAATTTATGCTTTCTTATCTCTTTATGGTTGTCGCAATTACTGTTAAAAAACCTTTAAATTTTACTTTAAAATTACTTTAAAGCGGATACGTGCGTGTTTTTAATGGATAAGAGTAGCAGTGAGAATTAAGAATATGCTTTGATTCTAGACATACTGGGGTTTCATAAAATAGTGGGAATAGAGCCTTCCTTACCTCTGGTCTCCCTCTTGTTTCTTTAAGACTCGAAGGAAGAAGCCGTACATAAAACCGTATATGTATGAGTGTGCCCATGTTAGTGTGTGAGTGCGAGCGCGCGCACCTCTTAGGAAGTCGAGTTGCTCGGCAAGTCTTCCCTGCCTCTAACTCATTCGTTGAAAGTAATTTATTGTAGAAATAATTTCCCAAAAACTAGCTCATTCTCGCTGAGGCATAAGAATTATGAAGGTTTACAAAAGCGCTCTACAAAGACCTGGCAATTCGGTTAGGTTTTGACACGAATTGCACGAGCATAATCGAATTAAAGCGTAAATTAAAAAGCCACCTCTATAAAATTGGGTTCCTGCAACCCATATTTACGCAGTAAGAAAGGGAAAAGACAATGAATTAGAAAGTTTATGAACTATCAAGTCCATTTTTGGTTTGTGCCATGTTTTTCATTTTCTAATCGCATTAGCGTAGCGTTTTGTTGGTATTTATTTTCATTTTCAGAAGGAAGATCTCTTCCGCGTGAGAAACGATAATGTCTCGAAGCACGCCACTCTCACCACTAAATCTCTTCCAACTCTTATTTGTTTTACGCTCACGGCTTTTGTTCTCTTTTAATGAAAGCATAAAAGAAGCAGAGCATTTTTGATGAGGTTGGCAGAAGTTTTACTTTAATTTTACAATAAGGTGATGCATTGTCTGGGCGCAAACGTCAATCACCATCTGGATTGCTCATTCTTTTTGTCCTGTTATTTCTATTGTGTTTTCAAGTTTTACGTAAAGTTTACTTTCTTAAAACTCGTAAAAGTGCACTTTCTTTTCAAAAATTTGCGTTTCTACTTTGATATATTAAGATTGCTTCCTTTCAAAACTTTATCAAGAGAGTTCGTTCTCTTTGAACTCACGCCATAGCGTGATTCAGATTTGCTTTAATGCAGATATTGGCTATGCAGAAAACAAGTCGCCATAAAAAATATTTAAAAGAGTTTACAAAGATTTAAAATGAAATTTAAAAAATGATTTCATTTAAAGAGCGGTCTGACAGAATCTATGATTCGTTAATTGTACTTACAATAAAGTGCCTATCTCTTTATTGTTTTGCGTGACATACTATAGGAATCCCCAATTACCAGTTATGAGGAAATAAAAAATTACTCCCTCAGTTCAAGATGATTATCCGGCTTTTTAATGTTATTTTAAATTAAGAAAATAAAACTGTAAAAATTTCTGAGTTGATGATAATCTTAAATCAATATGATTCACACAATTATATAATTTATATCTAGCTTAACTACGTAGGCGTTATAACATGTGAATCAAGATCATTTTGATAGTTAGTTAAAAGATTATCCGCTGCTGTCGTACTTTTCAATTTTTAATCTCATTTAAATATTCAAAGTTAAGCATCACGTCAGTCAAGATGGGATAAACAGGAAGTTTAAGCCTTAGACAAGAAACGCGATTATGCAGGAGTTATTGAAGAAATGTAAACATGACAGAATAGGCTTTCAGAATCTATAATTTGTGATAAAATGATAATTAAGAAAACGCGGGATATCCTAAATTTACTTCAAGAATTCAATAAATAGTATTATTACTTGTTTATAGTTTTAACAGAAAAGTCATGGAAATCGCTCCTGTAATAGATTTCTTGGTCATGATGTTTGATAAACTCGTAAGCCTATCAGGGACCATCTTAGCTCATTGCACAGGTCCTTTATTTATCGTTAATATTTCCTGTTAAAAATGCGCTTTGTTCACCAGGTACTCAAGCAACATATCAAACTAGAAAGTATTACGATTCTTCTGAGGAAAATTAATTTCAGAAAACGCCTTTTTAAGGATCAACAATTTAACAGTGATTCATTTAACACCAATGGGAGGCTTTATTTTACTCCAGCTGTCTTCCATGGTAACGCAATGGTTGACAGTTCTCATGATTCGTTGGTTGGACTGTATGTTAATATTTTGTCAAATTAACCACAATAAATAAGATTTTTCTGAATCGGACAATCATTTAGATACATATATCTTACATTTTGAAGAGACATTACTTTCTCATCAAATTCTTATAATTTTAATATATGTGAAATATATAGGGTAATTTTAAATGAATGAAACTACTTTGCGTGTAGAGTACAGGAAATAAATATTACAGAACAACATGTAAGAAGCTACTAATGAACACTACCTACATCCCAGTGAATCACAAGCATCCAGTGTGAGAGGTTCCTCTCACACGGCAAATATCCACACACTTTAACATATTTTTAGTGTGCTATATCCACAGTTTGTTGACCTCCTATATTCTTATTAATTATAGTTTAATTTTTGCCATACTAACTCAGGACCTCGAGGAATGGTGTAAATTTCCGAAACTAATACTTATATCCAAAAAAATATACCGATTGTAAAAATATAGGGTGCTACGGATTATATTCAAAGATTTCATAGGCCCATTGACTGTAGAGGGTGTAGAAGAAATTCCGGAAATAGTCGAATAACTTTAGAATTAAATATGGTAGAGTCTATAAAGCTCGTAAAACGTGTAAAAAATTAGCTATATGGTCAGGCTGTTTATAAAGCTCGTAAAACTGTGAGAAAAATCTATGCATGGGGCACCATCTATTGTATTTACAGTCGGGTGCAAAAAGGTTTTTACCTGCTGCGTAGGAACTGAGCTTACCCGTTGTTGATCGGTTGCAAAATCAGGTATTGATACTGAGAGTCAAGGGAGATTAGACAGAACCTGTCCCTTCTGAATGAAAATAGGGTAGCAAGTATGCGCTTGGGATGTGGTATTCACGTGCTCAACTATGACTGAAGTCTAAACCTTTTTCCACCCGATTGTACGTTGCAATAATTACATGTACATAAGTAAACGCACGAAATCGCTCCTATTTAATATTTGCCTTAATAGGAGATTGAATAAAATTAACAAATCAATCACTAAACGCCACTCCAATCATCCCTCCCCCCTACCTCATATGTATTTTTCTTCCCAAAGAGTTTTTTGCCTTTGTTCTCTTTATGCAAAGATTGGATTTCTGTTAAATCTCTACAACTCTAATTAGGGTTTCCCCCCTCTATCTGTCAATACTCAAAAGTTAGTTTTCCTAACTTCTCAGCACTTACACTAGAGGCGCTGGGAAATAATTTTATTCAATCAAGCACAGGACTTCCCTGACTCTAGCATCTTTTGTTCAAAAGTTATTCGACCGTTTCGGGAACTTTTTCTACATCCTGTATAGGCAAAAAGCCAATGGAAATTGATATAGTTTTATAATTTAAACACAACTTTTTAATACAAATGACCATTTAATCATATGATCATAAATTCTAATATATTTCATAATTAGTTATTTCGTGCCTTTAGGTATATGTATGTGTATTGAATGGGCTTATGAAATCATTGAATGAACCGTTGCACGAAATATTTTTATAATCGATATTCTATTGGTCATAGATGTTACCTATGTTAGTTTCGGTTCGGAATTTTATCACTGTGAGTTTTCCTAGTCAGACTAGAATGCCTGCATTGATGCTTTAAAGGCAGCAACAATTCGCCGTTGTAATTCTTACAGACTTTGTAGCATAAGTAGTACATAAAGAGGCCCTTCATATACACCATAGAAAATGCACAGGGAATAAGAACAGATAGCTTATGTTGCCTCAGCGAAATGCCAATTTGGCGAATTTTGCAATAACAGCGCATCTGCATCAAGCACAGATATAAACTTTGAGATTTTCTCATTCATTGATATGTTACTCATTGTTCTGTAACGAATAGTAACTCTGTACTAAACACGGCGTTTCGTTCGTTTTAATTACATTATAGTTTTAAATTATATTATTTATATTAAATCATTTTCTTAAATTCCACTGATTACAATGGAGATTTTTTTACATTAATTTAAGAAGGAATAAAGATATCCAATCTATTTAAAAATACATTTTAAGATTGTTTCTTTATCTTTTCGTAAATATTTATGACTGTTGTTTTTTTATATTTTCTAAAAATTAGGTAAAAAACATTGCTAACTCCTGTAGACTAGATGATTTAATTACACGTACCTCCAAATGGTTTCACTCTCTCCTAAGGCGAAGATGGTTTTTTCCAGTGCTTATTATTAGAAAAATATAGGAATCTCTATAAACACTTTTACCAACACCAGAGTAAGTAATGAAATCATGTAATAACAAAACTGATACAATTTTTTTCTTTACTGGGCTTCATTTCAAAATCCTTGACAGTAGCAGTTATAAATGAACCAAAATTTGTTTCGCCCAAATTTACATCTGTCTCGCTGCCCCTCAAGTCGCTCTCGTTCTTTTCCACGTTAAAAGTGAATCGAAGCGAAATGATTCTGTTTATCCGAAATCGGTGCCATCAATCTGAAAATTTGCTATTTTCGATTATTTCGCTTCTATGAATTTAAAATCGCATTTTCTACAAAAATTGTGTTTTCATGTCGAAGCTGAGTCACTTGGCTGGAAAGACCGACTTGTTTAACTCTACGATCGATAAGCATTTTTGAATATTTTTGTCAGTGTTATTTCATTAATACATACATGATAATGATTCCGACACTCGAATCAAACTGGTGGTTGGCATAGGGTGAATTTCACTTTCTCCCTGAGATAAGGCAACCTTTTTGCATAATTCTTGCATAAGTAATATCTTTAAAGGAATACTGAGTTTTTCGCTACGGGCATGTACATTTTCTATTTACTTCAGTTTATAAATAGGTCATGCTTATTTTTCTTGCCTAAAAGTTACAGCTGTGTAAATAATGACAGCTGTATAAATATTTTCAGCTCTCATCTGTTTGAGTTAAATGATTGGTGGGAATCCTTGCGAAAATCGATGATCAAAGTATTTGAGCTAATTAAATTGGTGACTACTAATAAAAATTTTTTTCTGAAGTGAACTAATTGCAGTTAAACTAAAAGGCTAGTGACTGACAAATTTTAGTGAATTGTCACTTACAAAAACACTTATACGCAATTGAAAATAAGAATAGTAAATGTTAAAATGAAAAAAATGTTAAGTTAATTTTCTTAGTAAATTCAACGTTTTTACCACTTTTAGAAACATTTTTTAGAAAATCAATTGTTAGAAATACGCTTTATTTAATATCAAAACTTAATTATATCTACTTGAGAGAAATATTAGAAATAAATGTAGAAACAAATGTAAGTATATAAGTAGATTTTTATAATCAGCGTTGTAAATAGGAGAGTCCGAAGTTTTTACTTTTATCTTCAAACCACATGTTACAGTTCTTACTTGGTAAGATGGTTTTCAAATATGTAACGGAGAATTCCGATGTTGATGTTAGATGCTCTATCCAAAGATTGTTTTCCTAGATGATTGGTACAGAAATTGAAGAGTTGTTGAGTATAACATGTATCGATTAAAACATATAACTTCCTTAATTTAATGTAAAAATTAATTAAATAAAATTTAAAACTTTAAAAAAATAAAACTAATAATAAAATAATAATGATGATGAAAGTCACTTTTTTGTCTACAATTTTGAGTAAGATGATATCCAACTTTTTAAGTCTAGATGGTCTCCAGTTGATGTATCCATCCAAATTGATATGGGTTTCTCCTGATGATTTCCATTAATGAGCCAATTTTTAGAATAGAAGATTTTTAAGTTGAATTTCAAAATAAGTAATTCTTCTATAGATGATGCCTTCCCCTAGCTTCAGTTTTTTAAATAATAATGAAACAATAATAAACACAATAAACAGTTTGAAATAATAATTTAAATTAGGAATGTGAAACACAATGTTGATGCGGTAATATAATGTATAATAAGAGGGGGAGAAAGTCGAAGTAAATTTTCATGAATTAGTTATTATTACTTACCATTTTTCATTAATATCCAAAGAAAAAAATTACAAAAAAGACTGATAAAAGAAGCTTTGCACATAAATAGAAAAAAAAAATTAGCCAAACCAAATGAAATGAAAAAATGGATGTAATTAATTTTTGATTTTAGATATTTCGAACTCATTTAACCAATTTAGGTGCTTTATTTATAAAAAATGAATTTATTATTATCAGGTTATGTGAGACTTTAAATATAGTGGTTGCATTTCTGCAATAACCTCACTCTTCGTTTCTGTAACTCTTCAATTCGCTTAGCTTTTTCAAGATCTCCATTTCCACAGCATCTTCAGTACTTCAATGCAAAAATCTTTAATTCACTTCTTCAGGATCTTGATTTTTTCGAATAACTGATCTACATCGCATACATCATAGTTCAACTATGATTTGGACCAAATTGGTGATCAAAAATATTTTACTTTCCGTTTATTTACTTTTCATTTGTATACTCTATATAAAGGAGAATTTTCTAATTTCATTATTAATAATATCTGTCTCAATTTCTAATTAATTTGCTTTAATTCGCTATGTTTGCATATTTAGCACGGTATTTTAATTTAATATTACTCAATATTATGCAGCTGTAAGTTGTAAATTATTGTAATCTTACTGCACAGAAAAGATGAACTTTTTAAGAAATCTCCACGTTCTCATGTAACAGTAAAATAAAATTTTATAATTTCAAACCTTCAGCACATATTTCTTTAGAGAAACAAAGAGAGTAGGCAAAAGTTCTTGGCTTTTTTCATTTTCTTTATTTCTATCGGAGGTAAAATGGGAGAAAGGAGAAATGTGGGCGGGTTCCTGTCGAGATTTACAGGAAATTATTACAAGCAATAGTCCGAGAGCTTTGGTGGAAATCCACTCGCTCGCCAATTTCTCCTTTTCGACTTGAGCGTGGTCATTTCGAACCCCAGTTGCTGGGGAAAGGAGGAAGGGAATGCTGTTTGTGACTGTATGGTGGAAAGATGTCCACCTAGAGGCCTTCTTCTTTATTTTTTTCCCTTCCTTTCCAACTATGTTGTGTCACGTACCGTCGAACGATGAGTCCCGTAAATCCTTTTTCCCCGAGTCCTCGCCTTTTTCCTCCTTTTTTTTTCTTTTTTTTTTTTTTTTAACCGTCTGATGAAGACGAACCCGGGAGATGAATTCGGTCAGCCAACAGCTTCTTAAAGGTGGATTCGCTCTTAGAGATAATTGAAAAAGATGTCCCGGAATGGATATTAAAAATTATTTTAAATATACAGGATCAAACATAGGGAGTAAGTAATTTTATTGGGGGAAATATTTTATTTCACCTTAAAATCGTCGTTAAAATATCGTTTTTTTTATTCCTGTTCCTTAAAATTATGTTGCATCATAAAGGATATTCAGACATAAATAGAATGAAATTTTGATACTTTAATCGTTAATGCAGAATTTTCTACTCACTCTCCTTGCAGTTACCGCTAGCAAATTGACCAGCATTTGCAGTTAAAGTTCGTGTGCACTAGATGACCAATCAAAAAGCGTTGATTAAAAGATGGCCCTCTCGTGTCAATTCGGCTATTACATAGAATTCCCAAATAGAATTCTCTTAGTTTCATTTTGAGCCATAAAACCCCATTAAACAAAAGCCCGTTTTACAGCTATAATTATCTCTTAAGGACTATCCTACATTATAATAGTTTCGATTCGCCTCTCTGTACAGAAATAACTAACTGTAAAATTTGGCTATTTCTCCATAAGATTTATGTGTTAACAAATGCACTTGATTTTAAATTCAGAAGAGAATATTATTTAATTGTGAGTCATTAGAAAGAAGAGACATAGTGGTTGTTAGGGTAAAAACTCCTATTATGCTGATGTTTCCTAATTTTGGGGAGGTAATGCAATTCGCTTGGCAAGCGCTACCAGTTAATGGCTCTTTATACAACACCTAGAGTAATTCATTATCCCGTCTTCCATTGTATGCAATGGCTTCAGTTTGTCATCGATAAAGAGTCACGCGGTGAAATCGAGATTTGTTAAAATTTTTATTTTTCTTGGATTTTCGTGGTGTTTTTGAGTATATTGAAACAAGAAATTTTTACATATACAATTAAACCACAAATAAGTTCATTTGGACAATATAAGTGTTGATATGAGCAGCCTAGGTGGTGCGACGGAGGTCTAAACGGTAGTCCATTTTTTCCCAGACAAATCCCAACATATCCTCGATTATCAGCTCCACTGCACCAGATATGCGTTCTTTCAAATCATCCACCTGTTTTGGTAATGGGGGAACATCCTTGACGTATCCTCGCAAAAAGAAATCGCAAGATGTTAAATCAGGTAATTGCGAAGGCAAAAGCAGAATCGGCGAATTATGGTTTCCAGCATGGCCGGTTCATGTGATCGCAAACTTCATGAAACATGTGAAGTTCTTTTATCACTTTATGGCAATAGAGCTTTTCTATGTCAGTTTAATAAATAATAAATCGGCTTCAATTTTGCACCATCCTTTTTAAATAATCCTGTATTATAAGAACCTTATTTGTGAAATATCCTTCTAACAATACTTTGAAATTTTTAGTAAAAGATAGTTTCCTTCGAATTTTTCATTTGCCTAAAATGGGGATGTGAGAGTCTCTACTGCTGTAATAGATTTTTTTGAAGATCATAATGGTAAACCATGGATGAATTTTCTAAAGTGCAGGAAGTGTATTGAGACCTTTTGCACAGAGGTTGATTGCAATTAATTGCATTTAATTTTTCAACAACACCCTTATAGTCCAACGTTCATTTTACTCCAAACTAATATGACTGCCATAAAAAATTTGTTTATGCCTAATAACATATTTTTCAAAACCGTGACCATAATAGGCAGGTTTAACCTAATATTCTAGAAGAAAATAAGACATTGAACCTGCATTAAAAATATATTTATTAGAAAATACATTAGAAATATTTTTTACTTTTTCATAAATAGGGAAACAAGGTACACAAAAATTACTATTTTTTTTTTATTTTCTTGGTGGGACCCTTAGAAGAAGAATTTGTTTCCTGGGAGATCACATTTGATATTTTTCTATTTTTCAATATAATGGGGTTTTTTTTCCCTTTTATTTTTTGGATTAATTACTGGTTTCCAGGTAGAAATTGCATCTTTTATTTTCTTGGCTTAATCTTCGCCAAAATATTTTTTGTTAATTTTTTTAAAAGTTTAAAAATAGAAATGGTTGAAAAATTAATATTTTGATTATTCCCTGTGCCTATAGCTTTCTGTCTTTTTTAATTTGGCAGCAGAGTTCAACACCACCAGTTTTGATCTTATTGTTTACCGAATTTGTTCACAATTGAAGTTTCTTAAATATCATTAGAGAATGACTTGAAATTGAGTTTAATTTAAATTCCTGCTTATTCTAAATTATTACACTGTTTTGCCTGTCAAAATCTATTTTAAAAACATTAAATTTGACTATGTCAGTAAGAAACGCTAATCATTTTCTTGCTTATCAGCGAAAATTTCAATTGATAATTCGTGTATTTACAGATTTTAAACCTGATAAATGCTGATTTTTACTCTATTTGTAAAACTTTTGATTTTTGGTTTGAACATTGAAACTCTTAAGGATTTTCATTAAAAACTTATTTAAACATTAAGATCTCAGAAAATTAAAATTAATATTATATACAGCGGTAAATAAGATAAATATGTAACGTACTGTCATAAATGTGCACATCAAAGATTAAAAATTCTTTAAAGTAGAATTTTGTTTATTTGAATGGATGATTTCCATACGATTTCCATTGCTTTGTTTCTTCTTCTTTTCGGCCGGATTTAGACTCGCTAGCTTGCGAATCTCTAGTTCCAAATTTACGTGCATACGTAGGCTACTGTGCCAACCAGCGTTGAAACATAATAAATATTGCATCCGGCAATCATGGTGATGGCTAGTGTCTGTACAGGGCTGCGAAAAGATTATTATCTGAGCGAATTTCGTGATAGTTGAAGCACGAAAGTGCCTTGCTTTAGTTTTGTCGATCGCACTTTTACAGACACTAAAATTTCACAATGGTTTTTGCGGGTGAGGAGAAGCCATCGCAACGAAAAAAACATGGGACAATTTGGCTCTACAAAAGAAGAAGAGCTTTTAGAACCTAGGGATCTTGCCCGCTTTAGGGAAATTATTGCCTAGAAATTATTGGGAAATTGCCTTTAAATTTACCGTAAAAATAAAGGATAAAGCATTGTGGAATAGAAATTGAGAATGGAATAGCTTTACTCGCTTGATATTTTTATCTTTTTTGATTAACAATTACCCATCTAAGAGCAAGTTGCTAAGGCATTATCGTAATACACATTACCTATTACAATTATTATGAAATATTACGAGAACAATAAAATTAAAGTTAAAAATTTAAAACATTAAAGTATAAGACTAATATTTTGAATTACACTATTGGAATAATTTTTACTTAATCATATTTAATTCCCTACACGAAAATATCATAAACCCTTTGATTAGAAAAGAAACCTGTTCTTCAATTGTTGCGGGGAAAACGAAAAGTAAGGTTCATGTTTAATTAACAAGAACGTATTATATCTAGTGAGATTCTTCGTAAGATATACAGATTTTTAGTCAGATTCTTAGCTCAACCTGTATTTTCCATCTTTCTACTTACCAGTGTACATACCAGTGTCAAATCTTAGTATTTTTCAAGAATGGGCCATATAAAATAACTGTAGCACTGTATGAGTGTTCAAAAGAAAAGGTTTGAGAAGCATCGACACAAATTCTCAGTCATAATTTTGGATCGGCTTATGGCCCAACAAAATACGAGGGGAAGTCACTAAGTAAGTTATAAATGGATATAGAAATGAAACAGATATGAGTATTGACTTGAAAACTATTTTTATTTCTCCGCATAATCTCTCTGTGTAATGAGGCACTTATCCCATCGTTTCACAAGCCCCTCAAAACCAGCAGTATAAATTTTTTTGAGTTGCGGTTTGAACCAGGCGGTAACTTCCCTTTGTACAGCTTGACTTAATGTAAATCGCTTGGGGCAAGGTAAGGGTTATACGGGAGGATGCTCGAAAACTTCCCAGTTGAATTTTCGCAGTATCTGTTGTCTTGCTTGCAATATGAGGACGAGCAAGAATTGTTATACCTTCTTCACATTACAATTCTTGATCATGATCATTTTACACATGTTCAAGCTTTATTGACGAATCCGTGCAATCTTCTCTGATTATAAAAACTTCTTTCGGTTCATAACCGATATTCTTGAACAAATAGAGTTCCTTCTACGTTAATTATTCATGGCAAGACGGTGTAATTAATTCATATAACTCTTAAATATATAACGAAGCGACATTTTTCGCCATTATACATACTTGGTGAGGGCATTGGATTTCTCGGAGTTGATCGGCTTTGAACGTAAGCATATGATCAGGTTTGACTTAGTAAAGTTCCGTTCACACAACATTCTTGTCATGATCAGCGAAATTATCATGAAATAACAACACGCCTTTGATGAGGAGTTCTGTTCGCTTCCGTCGAATGGCATTACAAAATTTCATGAGGATGGTACAGTAGGAGTCGGCATTTACAGTTTACTCTCACTACCAGAATGTGTTAAGAAATATGCCCTAGTGATCCCAGAAGACTGTGAGCATCACTTTCCCGGCGATGAAGCTGTACAGGGTGCTGCAAATAAATACAGGGCACTACTCCCGGGTACCTAATCAGTTCATACATTGTTACATCATCATATTTCGACCATTGTTAATCATACTTCTACCAATCATAAGCCCTAAATTTGATTGTATGATGATGTAACAATGTATAGGCAGATAGGCTACCCGGCAGTACTGCCCTGTATTTATTTGCAGCACCCTGTACAACAGTCACCGCCTGGTTCAGACAGCAGTCCAAAAATTTTTATTCTACTGGTTTTGAGGGGCTTGTGAGACGCTGGGACAGGTGCATCATTGTACAGATTATGGGGAGAAATAAAAGTAGTTTTCAAGTCAATGTTATTATTTATTTCATTTCTGTATCCATTTGTAACTTACTTAAGTGACTTCCCTTCGTAACTGCTGCAATGTGTGAAAAATGTGTCATTAATTTGCTGATGGTGGAGGAATTACTTCGAGCCCATCTTTTAGAACAAGGTTTAGATCTGATTTTCCGCTTGAAACAATGCTCAACAAGAAGTCGACTATCTTGAAAAATTGTGTAGGAATGTATCTATCTATTCGACATATGCTAGTATTTCAGTAAAATTAAACCATCCAAATTGATGAGTTTGGAGCCTTATTTTCCGAATTCCTCTCGTGCTTGTATCGTGGCCCTCTAACATCAAGAAGAAAAAAAAGGGGTGGTAATCAGAGTCCACCGCTGTATTATGAGGCCCATGCCCTCGTATCGTAGTGTCGGATATTGAAAAGAAGCAAGAGCGAAGTATCGGAGTCCACTGCAGGCATGTGGACTCCAGTCCAATTTATTTCTAAGACACCGACAAGTGGCTGAAATTTTGAAGAGTTCAAGTTTGAATCTTCCGCCTATGTTGTGCAAAGTTGCAAGCTCCGCCGCCAGATGGCAGTGCGATGGCGAGTGTTAAAAATGGCGAGTGAATTAATGAACTTAGTTGATTTATTTCGGTGACTAGTGAGGATGGAAGAGACAATTACGCTATCGGCACTGATTCTCCTCGTAGTGGCTCTAAACTGTAATACATTATCCGCAAGAAGCTAATTTCAAATGTTCAATCAAAATTATCAGTATCAGTCAGCATTGCTCATATCACAAACAAAACCCAATGCAATGCTGTAGGCATTAAAATCTTTTTGGAATCACACCAAGTCCTCGGATTGTTCCTTGATACCTTAATCTTGATTTTCTTTCTTTTCAGTATTCAAATATTTTCACATAAATATGCCAAGTGATTAGTGATAGTAAAACCAGCTCTTATTTAAAATAATAGTTTAAAACGACTTAAATACACAGAGAGCATGCACAATCTGCACGTGAATATAATCTGTGCAAGATCTTTTAAAAACGTGAAAAATTTCGTTTGTCATCCTATAAGATCTGTAATTCCTAGTTATCCTAAATATTGGAAAATGTTGTCCAAACTTTAAAAAAAAATTGCAACGCGGTCATCGACGTTATTCAAGATAAAAAACGGTTCCTTCTTCAGAAACTTGAACATTACTGGAATAAAAACATTGAATAAAAGTTCCGTTTATTCCTAAAATATCAGGAAATCTAATCGTCTGAGAATTGGGAATAGTTTTACAAGCATCATCATTACTGCTTACTTTGCGTGCGAATTGATTGGGTAGCATTTTTTTATGTTTGTTTTCTTAGCACCATTTCCTTTTTCTTTTTCATCTTGAACTCTCATTTTGGATTACTATTGTAGGGAAGTCGGTTAACGAGACTAGTATTAAAAGGGTATAGTAATTTAGGAAATAACAAACCTTAGTTCCTCTTGTGTTAAGAACCCTTGTTATTTAAAAGGATCACGTTCAAATATGACATTAAATAGAAGTTTCACTGCCAACCAGTCCAAAAGATAGGCGACAATAATTGTCGAAATCTTCGTCCCTAGAATCCTAAAGATTTTTTATGGGAAAACTGGAAATGCCATAAAAATAATAAATGGTTGGGAAACAATACGGATGGACAATATCATTTTACGTGCATAAAATACAAGTTTTAATACAAGTGATTAAGCTTATTTTATGTTTTAGGATATCAACGTAATTATATTTAAATGTATTCACAAATTTAAAGACGATCCAGCTTTTGCTATTGATAGAAATAAAAAGGATTTTTTAATCATAGGAAAAAATTTTTGTTAGACATTTGAAAATCTAATCCAACTTCCCTGAATCTTTTTTACTTATTTTTTCATAAATAATATAAAATATCCATGGTAATATGTACAATAAGAGGGTCGACCCAAAAACAATGGCCACGTATTTAACATAATTTTTGTTTT
This sequence comes from Rhysida immarginata, assembly GCA_023313115.1. NCBI lineage: Eukaryota > Metazoa > Arthropoda > Chilopoda > Scolopendromorpha > Scolopendridae > Rhysida > Rhysida immarginata. The sequence goes on along the minus strand of JAHWFO010015425.1, from coordinate 3,890,238 downwards.
AATTTTGATTCTCAGTTTTGCTACTTTTAAAGTGTTTACTCATATATACTTCTCTTAAAGTGATAATAAAAAGAGCATATACCGTGTGTTTCAAAAGTTCCCGAACGCAGGAGATGATGTTCCCTGCATAACGTTCGGTTGTGAGGTATGCTGAAGGGCTGGTAGACAGGAGCCACTGTCTCTCAACCTCTTTTTTTCAATTAATGAATGCTCCAGTCGTTACGAATCCCGCTATTTATTTTACATAAATGCAAATACGTACGCGAATATGAGAGTGAAATATGTGAAAAAAGATTAAAATAAAAAATACTAGAAGTTTTATTTATAAAACCTACGCTATACGGTATTAAGCTTATACCGGTACAGTAACAGTTTAAAAAGCGTTTATTGCGTGAAAACAAACAAATGGAATACAGTATGAACGAGCAGAGATGCCTCATCAATGCCTGCAGTGCGTTTGAGCACCGACTAGCGTATTGCCAAGAGGTGAATGGTGAACACTTTGAGCAAATGGTGTAACCTACATATACCGTTTCCTTTGGGAATGTAAAAATAAAATAAACACATTTGAGAAGCTTTGCCACTATGTAAAACTGATTTTATGTAATTTATTTCAGCATATGGTTTATTTTAGTGATTGGCCGAATATTACTCCTGCTGTCATAAGTTTGGCTTTCCCTACATACAGAAAGGGCAGTTCGGGAATTTTTGAAACATACGGTATATCTACTCGGTAAAAGTTACAGCTAACACCATGATCTTCATATTCTTTGTGCCAACGATTAACTATACTGCGATTGCGAGATCTCCCCCATAATTGGCCGTAGCTTATGGCACTCTAAAGTTGGTTAGCCAGTAATGCTATACGCATGCCACCAAATTTGTTTTACTTTTTCCAAATATTTCACTCTATCATATGATCGTGTGCATTGTATTCGCGTGGCATAATTCTAAAGCTCGCGCACTGGCAGATAGAAATAAAATACAATGGAGATGAATCAGCAGTCATGGCGTGCTGTGATTTTCTATGATTATTCCAAAGGCTTAAAAATGTTGAACTGTTATGAAACATTACAACAGACATTTCTTGTATCGCGAGTTTAAGAGGGGAAGACTGTCACTTGAAAATGAAGTTCGCAGTGGATGGGCAACCGATATAGTTACGCCGGAAAACATCTGTGCTGTGTCGGATATGATCGCGAATGACAATCAGGTAACCTATTCCCGGATTGAGGCAAGCCTGGGCATTGAATCATCAGCAGTTAAATCAATCTTGCATGAACACCTGCTATTCAGGAAGGTCTCTTTACGATGGATCCATCGTTTGTTGATCCAAGAGCAGAAAGCAGCCCGAGTGCAGTAGCGCCAAGAAATGATCGAAAGGTTTAACAACGGGGCATCAAAACGTGTCAACGACATCTACACAGGTGACAAAACATAGCTCTGTCTTCACGATTCCGAATCTAAGGAACAATCCAAATAGTGCCCCTCCCCTAACGAGCAAGAATCACCACAGAAATGCATGGCGTTCTCAGAGTGCTGGAAATGTGATGATTATGTCTCGTATACTGTCATATAGCTTCTCTCAATACATTGTCATGGGAACACGTCAACTGGACGAGTGCAACTAGGCGCTGGTCAAGTGGACGATAGTCTACTGGACGAAAACCAAGTGGGCGACGGTAAAACTGGACGATAACCAAGTGGACGACGAAAATTTTATAACTTAAAAAAAACAAACTTTGCCATTCTGTTTTTATGGACATTCGGCCGACAGAAATATTTTAAAACTTCAAATTTCACAAAATTAATTTTATTATAATTTATTTATTATTTCATTATTATTACATTTTAATATATATGAACTAATGCAACATGACATTTTATTATGTTTTTTTAATATAAATATTTTATTTCAAGGATATTTGTCCTCGTTTCTGACTTAAAATAAATATACAGAATTAAGTTACAAAATTACAGGAGGGAACCTCTAATCTGCAAGGAGATTTGAAATATCAAATACGTATTTCGGCTACCCAGTAGCCATCTTCAGCGATGAGAGACAAAAGTCAACTCTAATAAATATACTATCAGATCAGTAAAATAATGCAATAAAAATACTTTCGAAAATGAAAGTATGCAAAGTATGCAAAATGACTAATGCAAAGTAAGTGTTATCGTTTCAGATGAGGATCTAACCACATAATCTTGGCATTTTTATCAACGGCAAATGCGTACGTGATACAATTCGTATTTAGAACCATTTTTTAACCAATTAGCTTAGAAAGCTAATTATGAAAACATTGTTCAATTATATTAACCCAGACACGACTTATTAGTCATTTATCATTAGGAATTTTTTCATTGAAGAATTTATAAAGTTTAAAAAGTTACTTTAAAATTATTATGACCGATAAATAAATATATTTGTTTGCATTTAAATACACGAATGTTAAAATTAAAAATACTAAGAATTAAAATTAAAACGGACGGCAAAATAAAGTTGGTATTTTTAGTTGGCTTTTTTTTTAAATTATAAAATTATCGTCGTCCACTTGGTTATCGTCCAGTTTTACCGTCGCCCACTTGGTTTTCGTCCAGTTGACATCGCCTAGTTGACTATCGTCCAGTTGACTGTCGTCCAGCTGTGACGTACCCCATTGTCATAGTGTAAGTATGTTTGGAACGACATTAACAGTAAAGTAATAAGCAAGCTAACTGCTGTTACAAAAAACAAAGGCATAAAACGACGATATACCGAGACATTACCAGGATATTACAATAGCTATAATATTATGTGTAAAATGTGGTGCATAATTTTTGGGATTTGCCTAATACAGGAGTTAGGTTTTGAAATGTAGGTAAACTGAGAAAATTCGTTTATGCTATTACATTAATAATAATATTGTGAATAGAACAGAATGTAAAATAAATTTGAAACAAATAAATGTAGCAAGTAAATAAATATACTGAAAATACATTAAAATATTTATCTACAACAAACAATTCGTAAAAGCAAAAGAGATAATGAAGCAAACTGATTGCTATGATTTGTTAAAAAGTTATTTCTTAGGTTTTGAAACATTTTTATTCCTTTGAAAACTTTTTTTCATTTTGTTGTCCACTACCTCTGTTTGATTTAATCAAAAGGGTTATTTTTTCATCATATTTTGGTTAATCTTCTCAATTTGAATGGCTGGAAATACAAATAGACCAAGTCCACTTTCAGTACATTGTGGATAAACATCAATTGTGGACCAACATCAATTTTAGGACAAGAAAAATTCTATTTTCGAGATACAATAACATGCTTCTCTTTGTATAAATCACATTCATAGTAAACTCCAAATTACTATGAATGTCAAAAATGGGACTTGGTCTACTTGTATTTTCAGACATCCATTTATTGAAACATTGAACATATTTGAAAATATAACATTTTAGAACAATTATGCGAGTAAGAAAAGTAACAAGAAAAGTTTCTTGTCCATAATAGAGTTTATTCAATTCTATTAAGATGATAATATTTTAAGGCTGGGCATCATTTTACAAAAAAACGTGATGCAAAAATCGACACCAAAAAGCGTTAGGGAAATAGTTTTACATTGTTGTTGCAAGTTTAAGCATTCTTGGCGCCGACTTGAAGCACACGCCGGAATTGAAAAGTCGCACGGAATTTAAAATTTTTTATTTAAATTTTTACAACAGAGATTTTATGAAATACACTGAGTGGCCAATTTATTAGGATCACCCCCTAATATTGTGTTGCGCCACCCTCTCAGCTATAACAGCACGAATTCGCCGTGGCATGGATTCAGTTAACCGCTGGAACCATTGTTCCGTGATATTTGTCCATGCGGACGCAACAGCTGCATTCAGTTGATACTTATTGGATGGTGGTGGATCCATGCCTCGGATAATCCGTTCCTGCTCATCCCATAGATATTCGATTGGGCTCTAATCCGGAGACTGTGGTGGTCAGAGGAGTAAGTTGAATTCATTGTTGTGCTCCTGGAATCATCCCATGACAATACAAATCTTGTGACATGTAACATTGTCCTGCTGGAAGTATCCTTTCGATGGAGAAAACATAGTAGCCATGAAGGGATGAACGTAGTCGGCAACAATGTTCAGGTAGCCCTGACCATTAAGGCGTTGTTCTACAGGTATCAATGGACCAAGAGTATGATAGGAAAACATTTCCCAGACCATTACAGAGCCTCCACCAGCCTGAACAGTGGAAACCAGACAGGAGGGGTCCATCGCTTCGTGCTGTTGTTTCCAAATTTTTGAAAATTCTTTGCTCGTATGACGTTTCAGTGCCCAGGCCTTTATTGTAGATGATATTGTTATGAGCGGGCCCCTGCAGCCGATCGGATAGGCTATCCAGCAGTACAGCCCTGTATATATTTCCAGCACCCTGTACATGGTTTTGTAGATTCGTCCATTTAATAAATAAATAAAAGATGCATATACTGTATAAAATATTTATTTGTTTGTTTTAATCTAAAAACATTAACATGATTTAATGCTTGGAACTGCAAATTTGAAACTAAGTCACTCTTTTTTGCGGACAAGTGGAAGACTAAGTATTTTTGCGAGTGCTTAATTATATTTTTGCAAGTCACAGTTTTTTTGGTTATATTTTTTGCTTAATTATGCGAGTGCTTATTTGAATCCCCAATCACAAATAATGCATTATTTTAGTGAATTATTTGGATTTTTTACTGTGAAAGAATGGTTAATATTCTTTCACTTATGGGCTAAATTGTATCTGATAGTTTGCAATTATAATTCACGTTATTTTGATGAAGCTTAAAAATAAATTATAAGTTTTACTATTATTTGACATGAATAATCTCTTCACTATCTATCCTTAATGTTTGACGGTTTTGTCATAAAGTTGTCAAAAGTCTGCATTTTGTAATGAGCAGCGATGAAGATTTCTGTCGTGGTTTCTTTGAAGATGGCGTCATTGCTTTCTACGAGTTGCCTTACCCGCGGCAATTAATTCTCGGTCTCCTGTTTATGATTATTCATCGAAACATTTCGTATTCATTACCCAATTACTCTCTTCTGATTAGTATGGAAATGAACGCCATTGTGTTAATTTTTATGTCTTGTGGAAGCTTATCATTAAGAAGGAAACAAAGGCGATGGCAATTCCAATAAACAAAATTACGGTTAAACTTGGAATAATTAGCTGCCACGTCGTTTGCCGCTGTCGTTGAGGAAACTTTTTTTTCCATGTTTACCGACATCGCTAATTATATATTTTAGAGTCATTAGTAGTTTATAATCTTCAATTTAGAAAACAATATTTATATATTGAAATCATTTTTTTTCCATGACCGTCACATGTGAAATGAAATTTGCTAAAGAGCTCTCAGACAATTTGTTTTAGGAACATTAGTAAAGTCTTTCTACAATTCCATATATTTGTAGAGTTTGTATTTGCTCTGAAATGGGTTTTTGTCCCTCATCGATTGTCTCTTTCTCATAACACAAACGGCCACCACCATTTCATTATGGTGAGATATCAAGCTCTCCAATTTCGCATGCCAGTCAGTGTAGTTTTAATTAGCGCCGAAAATGATAAGACGAAAATTAGGTTTCATGTTAATTATTCAATTATCCAGTATTGCAGTATTGAATATAATTAGGTTTTGTAAAGTTTGAAATGTAAAGTTTAGAGAAACAGAGCCGTGTGAAATTTAAAAGTCGTTGATTAAATTGGTATTTTCAAAAAAAGCAATATCATTTCCATTATACATATTAAACGCGTGTCTGTTCAGCTCTCCATTATAATTAAACTTATGAATTTACTTTATTTGCAAAGATGATTGGTTTAAACAGCAAAGGGAAAAGCCCGTATTTAAATTTGCGAAATTAACTTTTGCAAATGAAGGGGCTCAAAGCTTCAGTACGACAAATTTTCCAAGTTGGATTAGCTTAGAAATAAAAGACAAACGTAAGTTCTGTAGCATATTCCAGCGAAAAATCGAATAAAGTAATACTCATATGAAAGGGAAAAAAAGGAAAAAAAAGACTTGTCTCTGGTATGTATTTCTGCAATTTGTGGAGAGAAGAGTAGGAAGGAGCCTTTAACTTTTCCTCTGTAATGAGCCAAGCAGGTTTATGGAGGTAATAAAAGGTGTTTCTCTATTCCATTACCTTTATAAAATATTCATCTACCTTCTGTCACTGCAGGTGTCATTAATTGATATTGAAAACCAGATGTTGTTAACATTTTTATTTTCTCCATCATTTTTTGCTTGAGGGTTAAAGTGATAACGCCAAGGAAGAAAAAAAATTATATTTCATTTCCTTCAGTTATCATATATTCTCTTTGTTTTTCTTTTTTTTTGTGCAATTTCTAGTTTTTACATGTGACTTTTTTAAAGCTAAGAGCTCAAGGATAATTACAACATTTACTCTTATCAAATATGATCGAAAATATTTAATGACTTTATCTATTATATTTTTATTCTAATCATAAAGAATTGTATGTTAAAACACCGCATTGTGCATTATATATAAACTTTACGGTATATAATTTTAAATGAAATAGATTAATAATATTGAACAAAAAATTTGATAAGTAACACATTATTGTTATAAAGAAAATCTTTCTACGAGGAGTCTCTAACCTTTAGGGTCAACATTCTACAGAAAGTAGAGAACTATTAACTATTAACTATAAAGTATTTTTAGATAGGGAACCAATGGTCGGAAATGAACGGATACGTTAAGAACGTTTTTGTACGCTCCTTTCATTTTTATAGCAAACAACTGCCAGCTGCATCGAGTTTAGGCTGGAATTGTACAAGTTCACCTAACAGGCCCTTCATCTTCTGCCGCCCCATTTGGACCACGTTACCTGGTGTTCATTCGCGATGAGCTGCTAGAATTGTTGGACATTATGCCTCTTATGTCTGCAAAATGGCGTTGCACTTGCCCAATTCGATGTTGATGTCCGCGAATACCTGAAGAGCAGATTAGAATGGGAGGTCCTGTCCTACTCCCCTGAACTTTTTTCTGTGGGCCATATCAAATCTTTGGTGTTAAAACTCCAGTAGAATCTGAAGCGATGCTACAGGGTGTCCATAATTAAAGGACCCTATTGCAAAGCTGCTTACAGAGCGAAACCAGTCATCAGAAAAGTGTGAAATTTTGTGGAGGACGTAATGAAGAGATGGGAATCTGTTACGAATTTCGCCACCAGAGGGCGTTTTAATAACTACAGTAAAACCTGTCTATAATGACCACCCACGGGACTAAGCAAAAGTGGTCGTTAGACAGGTTTTATAGTAATAACACTTTTAGCAACACTTTGTACAATATATTTTAACAAGTTCAACATGTGAACATGTGTAAAACACAACAAATTTCAACATAACATGTTCCACTTAATGGCCATCATTTTCAGATACCATCTGAAATCGCAAGATAGCATGTTCTACAGTTGACCGAAGCGTGTGCGGCGAAATGTTGCACAAGTGGCGTGAAATGCTATCTTTAAGATCGGGTAAATTTCTTGGATTGTCACGACTTACCAGATGTTTCATATGTCTCCAAAGCCAAAATTCGCATGGAGTGAAGTCTGGGGATCGAACAGGCTGCACAAGATGCGAGTGACGGCTGATGACAAGTTTTTCTGTAAAATGTCGTCTATGGAAATCCTTAACACACACTGAACACAGTATCTTCACGAAGTTATACAATTAACAGCTGCTGCGTGGCGGCACATAAATTTATATTTTTACTACAGGTATTCAACGTAAAACGCCCTCTGAAGCTGAAATTCGTAACTAATACGTTTTCTCGCTGAAACAAATTCCCATCTCTTCATTACGTCCTCCACAAAATTTCACACTGTCCTGATGACTGGTTTCAATAAGGTCATTTAATTATGGACACTCTGTATTTCCCAGGATCCAAGCTATCTGTCTCCTATGTACAAGAGACACGAAGGATATTTGAAAGAGTGCGGCAAAAATTTCATGCGTCGTTGTAAACCTTGTATTGAAAATCGTGCTACTGTGATAAAAACATTCATAATTTTTTTAATATTGACATTCGGTTGAATAAACGAATGAAGTTTTATTTTAAAATACATATATAGTTTCTACATATAAGAAATTTAGATTATAAATATATAAACATGTTATTCTACACGTATAAGACATTTCTTAATTACTATCCCTAGCCGTATATAATCCTATTGGGTTGGAAATAAAGTAATAACCGATGACGAGATTAGATCGTTTATGACATCGTCATGTCTTACCTGTTTCAATTAACTGTCAGAGAGCGCGGTATAATCGCCAGCCAACATGTCCAGAATCCCAATTTACATTATTTATAAACATCACCAAAACGAAGATCAAATATGTGAAATGCTCAAAGAACTACTTAGATTGCTATTGCTATCTCTTTTGTGATGTCTAACATCTTGCAATTGTCTTATTGCTGCATCAAAAATAAAGTTGAACGAAATCAAATAAAAACAATGGTATGAGCATGAAATTAAACACAACATATTAAATTACATATAGATATGGACCGGGAGCAGTCTGTGTAAGTTTTTCAGGGTAGCACTCCCTTTAATGCTCTCACATCGAAAGCAGTGTGTTCTCCGATGCCATATCACATTGTCATAACTGTCATTGATTCAAATTGTTTCGACGGGGAAGTTTTGAACTTTCAGACCGTCCCAGAGCCTAAAGATCAACAAGAATGAATATGGACATGCTGAAGAATTTAGTGGAGACCAATCCACGCATAATCACGGATGAGATAACCAAACTATACACACAAATGTTGTCCACAATCATCATTTGCATGAACTCGGTAAGACGAACAAGAGGAAATTTAGTTACCCAAAAGCTCACACAATTCAGCAGAAAGCAACTTGAATGAGATTATTTGCAAAGGTGATCTATAATAAGATCATCGAACTAGGACAATCTTCAAGAAATTGTCACAGTTTTTGGTGGTGCATTCTTGCTTGGACGGAAAGCGGTTTCCTACTCGGAATGATGTAGAACGAGCACTTACTAACTTCTTTACATTCAAGCTACCACATTTCTGCAGTGACGGTATCCAAGATCCACAGTACATCTTAATCGACAATCGAACAGTGAAGTGTACATTCGTTAGGATGGGACGAAAGCAGCGCTTTCACAAAGCTCATCTAACCAGAATAAACTCCAAAGGAAATACACTGAGGTAGTCAAGAAGCCTAACCAACCCAAGCGGTCTTCCAGTACATCTTACATTTTGGACTGTTTTTATACTCGTAGTTTGTCAGTGAATTTATGGTGGGGTATCGTTATTAAGGGAAACCCGTGTAATTTGGATCCCCTAAGGGAAAAGGGTTGTAACTTCTATTCAAAATGACGTAGCTCCAATTTTCAAACATAGGTATATATTGGACATTTCGGGCTATTTTTTGGTGCACTATTTTTATGGAATACTA